>VNJU01003290.1:0-83438 GCA_008042675.1 Drosophila seguyi
AAAAAACTAACTATAAAATTTTAGCTATAAAATAATATTTTCTTAACATTTTTCTTGAAATAAAAAAATTAACTATAAAATTTTAGAAATAAAATAATATTTTCTTGAAATTTTTCTTGAAATAAAAAAATGAACTATAAAATTTAAGAAATAAAGTAATATTTTCTTTAAATAAAAAAACTAACTATAAAATTTTAGCTATAAAATAATATTTTCTTAACATTTTTCTTGAAATAAAAAAATTAACTATAAAATTTTAGAAATAAAATAATATTTTCTTGAAATTTTTCTTGAAATAAAAAAATGAACTATAAAATTTAAGAAATAAAGTAATATTTTCTTTAAATAAAAAAACTAACTATAAAATTTTAGCTATAAAATAATATTTTCTTAACATTTTTCTTGAAATAAAAAAATTAACTATAAAATTTTAGAAATAAAATAATATTTTCTTGAAATTTTTCTTGAAATAAAAAAATGAACTATAAAATTTAAGAAATAAAGTAATATTTTCTTTAAATAAAAAAACTAACTATAAAATTTTAGCTATAAAATAATATTTTCTTAACATTTTTCTTGAAATAAAAAAATTAACTATAAAATTTTAGAAATAAAATAATATTTTCTTGAAATTTTTCTTGAAATAAAAAAATGAACTATAAAATTTAAGAAATAAAGTAATATTTTCTTTAAATAAAAAAACTAACTATAAAATTTTAGCTATAAAATAATATTTTCTTAACATTTTTCTTGAAATAAAAAAATTAACTATAAAATTTTAGAAATAAAATAATATTTTCTTGAAATTTTTCTTGAAATAAAAAAATGAACTATAAAATTTAAGAAATAAAGTAATATTTTCTTTAAATAAAAAAACTAACTATAAAATTTTAGCTATAAAATAATATTTTCTTAACATTTTTCTTGAAATAAAAAAATTAACTATAAAATTTTAGAAATAAAATAATATTTTCTTGAAATTTTTCTTGAAATAAAAAAATGAACTATAAAATTTAAGAAATAAAGTAATATTTTCTTTAAATAAAAAAACTAACTATAAAATTTTAGCTATAAAATAATATTTTCTTAACATTTTTCTTGAAATAAAAAAATTAACTATAAAATTTTAGAAATAAAATAATATTTTCTTGAAATTTTTCTTGAAATAAAAAAATTAAATATAAAATTTAAGAAATAAAATAATATATTTTTTTTAATTTTCTTAAAATAAAAAAATTAGCTATACATTTTTAGCTATAAAAAAGTATTTTCTTGAAATAAAAAATTTAAACCAAAAAAACAATTTATATTTTTCAACAAACCATCTGGCAACCCTGCTGTTTTTGACCAAAAACCCCCCAAACAAAAAAAAAATAAACCCCCACGACATCTGGCTCACTTTTCCGGGCTTTTCGCTAGTTTCCAGCAGGTCCTCGAGCGCAGGCGCTGAGAGAATGAAAATAGAGGGTAACTATAGTATGGGGAAAGTTGCATTTCGGTGTTGCCACTTCAAAGGATATCCCAGCAAATAGAGAGACACAGAGAGAGAGAGAGGTGGAGTGGCAGAGAGGGAGTGACGTTAAGAGAGAGCACATGAATTTTGGATGATTTTAGGGCAGTTGGCTTGCGAGTTGCACCTTCGCCACAATACAATATATACAATAAAGTGTTCATCAAACTCGGGGATCTATCTATAAATCTGTTTTTATTTTTGTTTTTTGTGCAAATTCCAAAACCAAAAACCAAACCAAGTTAAGCTAAAAACAAAGTGGCCAAAAAGGAGAAACAATAATGTGGCAAAGCAGCTAAGAATCTAAAGAGATACAGAGTGCAGGAAAAGTGCGAGGCTTTTGCCCAATTACGTTTTAAGTAGGCGCTCGGTATACACACGAAGGAGGGCGGAAGACAGAGCAGCAGCAGGAAGCAGGAAGCAGGAACTGCCAGGAAGCACAAGGAACCAACAGGAACATGTGTAAGAGTCCCGGGTTTTTGTATTGGAGAAAGGGTTAAGGCATGGCACTCCTGCTGTGTCCTCCATTGCTACTCCCACTCCACTCTTAAGGACATTGTCACTTCACTCCACTCAATGACAGCCATGCCACCATTCCTCGAGCCTAATGAGACAGACGTCTGTCAAGTGGCTAGGATTCCCAGAGCCAAGAGCAAGGTCCTTCAGTCGATTAACTCGTTTTGTGTTATTAAGCATTCCCCCATCCTTGGGTTCTAACACTCTAAGAAATTCCCAGTATATACCTAAAATCCTTTAATATTTATATTATTTTTCCTTTTCGTTTTTTCCAGCTAAAACACCTTCCTTCGACAAGGATCGGGACTATATAGGCTTCGCCACTTTACCAGAGCAAGTGCACCGGAAGTCGGTGAAGCGCGGCTTCGAGTTCACCTTGATGGTCGTGGGCGAGTCGGGTCTGGGCAAGTCCACACTCATCAATAGCCTGTTCCTGGGCGATCTGTACAAGAATCGACAGATGCCCAATGTGGAGGAGCGCATCGAGAAGACGACCAAGGTGGAGAAGAAGACCATGGACATTGAGGAGCGCGGCGTGCGGCTGCGACTCACCGTGGTGGATACGCCCGGTTTTGGGGATGCCATCAACTGCGAGGACAGCTGGCGAGTGTGCACTCAGTACATAGATGAGCAGTTCCGTCAGTACTTTACGGACGAGAGTGGTCTAAATCGGCGGAATATACAGGATAATCGGGTGCATTGTTGCCTGTACTTTGTGCCGCCCTGGGGACACAGGTAAGTGATATGTTCTACGGGATATATATATTATATATAAACCCTGTTAACCCTTTTTCTAGCCTGCGACAGATGGACCTGGACCTCATCCGGCGATTGCATCGCAAGGTGAACATTGTGCTGGTCATTGGCAAGGCTGACTGTCTCAACAAGCAGGAGGTGCGCAAGCTGAAGGAGCGCATCCTTCAAGACCTCGAGGATAATCACATTCAGCTGTACCAGTTTCCCGAATGCGATTCCGACGAGGATGAGGACTTTAAGCAGCAGGATCGGGAGCTGAAGGCCTCCATACCGTTCGCTGTCGTTGGGAGTAACACCATCCTGGAGGTGGCCGGCAAGAAGGTGCGCGGCAGGCAGTATCCTTGGGGCGTGGTCAATGTGGAGGATCCGGAGCATAGTGATTTTATAAAGCTGCGCACTTTCTTGATATCCACGCACATGCAGGATCTCAAGGATACCACACAGGTGGGTTTATACATCATCCTGGAAGTAGTTCTTAACAGTTACGAGTTTACCTTTCCAGGATGTTCACTACGAGAACTTCCGGGCCCAGTGCATCTCACAGATCTCGCAGCATGCGCTGCGCGAGCGCGGCAAGTTGAAGCGGGACTCGATTAGCTCCACAAACGGTTTCGATGCCGCCATATCGGAGACCGACCGCCTGCTGTTGCAGAAGGACGAGGAGATCCGGCGCATGCAGGACATGCTCACCCAGATGCAGGAGAAGCTCAAGCAGACCCATCTGATGGAGATGAAGAAGAACGACAGCGTGATCGACGTCTAGAAGGGGAGTCGTGTGGCGGGGAAGTGTTCAATTTTGCACCTTGATATATGCATCTACCTAGGCTTAGGGACTCGACTCACATATAGTGACCGACCGCGGGAGCAGCCAGCTGCCACCAAAACGACTTTGTTCATACATGTACGCTAGAGCACAGGTCCTTCCTGGATCTAGATCCAGGCGAAGGAGCTGTGCTCCCCCCCTTAGACTCAAAATTAAGACAACGATATGCGCGAAATTTGCACAACTAAAATCCAAAAATCACAGAAACCCAAAAAAAAAATAAGAAAACCGAAAAACATCACAGCCTTTTTCAATTTTGTAGCTAAATGAGAAATCCGACTTTTTTCCACTAAGATAAACGATTTTGAAGCGCGCATCTAGCATTTGATCAGTACGATAACGATAACGATTACGATTACGGTTACAATTACATTTACGATTACAATTACGATTACGCGATATATTATACCAAAGTTGAAGGAGTTTCAAAAACTTAACGAAAGTAAATTGTTAACGAAAACGCGTTCATGAACCCACAGAAGAGGCACACACACACAATACATACATAGCAGTACCGTTACAGAGAAAGACAAGAAGAGCACAGACAGAGACAGCTATACAATTTTGTATTTATTTTTGTTTTTATTATTTTTTACATTTTTTTTAAGCCATTTTTTGATTTTTGAAGTGGAGCAAATTTTTGCTTTAATTATGTGTAAAGAACATTACATGGTAAGCAGGAATATATATCAGATATAGGACAAATGGGTCGCCGGATGTCCTTGGCACTGGATTTCCAAGGATCCGGCGCGTACAGCAAGAAGTTCCAATTATTTACGCAATTAATTACGTATCGTATTATCAGATATATATATATATACAACAACACATACCTAATCTATGGACAGAACCCATTTTGTTGAAACGAATTGTTAATGAATTTATTTTAAATTTAATCGATTAAGCCTTCACGCAACAACCATAATATTTAAATGAAATTATAGTCGAAAAATATATATATATGTATAAATATAGCGATTGATAAGAATCGATTTCAAAATAAAACAAAAAGACAAAAACCATTCGCCAAAAATTGTTATATTTAATTATGATTGGGGCTTGTACAAAGATTTATAGATGTAAAAAGTTAAGCTTGGAATACAGTTCTTAAATCTGTTTTGCAGCCGAAAAATATTTATACCTTCTACTTGTACGGGGTTTTTGAGGGCAAATGATTATTTATATTTGAAACAGAAGCCAAGCTCATCTTTTGATAATTCGTTTTAAAATATTTATTGTCCCTAAGCTATTTTCAAAATCCTTCCTTCCATCCACAAAACCAATATCAAACTCAAATGTAGTCAATAAGTTTAATATCTTAATTAGTAACCGCCCAGTTGATTGATAGAAAATAGCAGCTAATGCTGTTAATTAATAAGTTAGCTTTAACCAATTGCTAGATTTATGTAAACAAATACATTATTTTTCCGCTTACCGATCGGTGCTGTAAGCTTTATATATAGGATATAGAATAATAGCTTGGTTCGGTTACCTTTCCTCGCCATACCGCAGACTTGGTGGAGATTCATCGATGATTAGGTCCTTCCAGGAGCACAGGTTGTTATCACATATTTAACACCGTTATTTACACACGATTATTAACACGCGATCATTAACACACAAATACTAACGCACGATTATCAACACGTGATTACTAACACGGACGCAAACGGGTGAAAGTGCGCGGAGAGACTGCGGATGCTGCGGCGAGGCGCTTCTATTTATAGCTGCGGGGAAGGGAGAGAGAGCGAGATAGAACGCGCGAGCGAGAGAGCGCTAGGGAAAGAGTTAGAGAGGGAGCTATAGAGGCAGAAAGAGACAGAGGGAGAGAGAGAGAGAGAGAGAGAGAAAGAGACAAAGAGAGAGAGAGAGAGAGAGAGAGAGAAAGAGAGAAATAGAGCTGGAGTTTGCAAGAGATAGTTAATAATAGAGAAATGGCTAGAGAAAGGTAGAAAGATGGAGAAATATATATATGTATATATATTTAAATATATATTTATTCCGATGGATCTCAGCTTAAGACTTTAATCTTGTGGCAGAAATCTTTCTTATGCAGTTCTTTGTTTTACAACAGTACATTGTTGCTATATCATTCCCCGAAAATCGCAAACAAATAGTCAGATACTTAGTTTTGAGTAACTGGCGAAGATGATCTGATGCTCAAAACTCAGAGCGCATCGTCATTGAGTGCAAATAAAGCTCAGACGAGCTGCTGCACAGCTCTGAGTGAAGATGAGCAGATCTCACTCAGTGACTGCAAGAATTGTTTTTGTTATTTGAGAGACGCTTCGCCTGCTATGGCTACGTGGCCGGAAGTGGATTGTTTACATGAGAGTTAGAAAAAGATGGATACAAATAGAGAGAGAGAGAGAACGATAAAGAGAGATGACAACAGACAAAGGCAGAGGGATAGGATACATCCAGAGATAGAGAGAGAGAGAAAGAAATATAGCTAGAGAGAGATGAAGATAGAGTGAAATAAAGAGAAACACAATAAGAGATAGTTAGATATATAGAAGGAGATGAAGATATGGAAAATATACAGGCGATCCCGCACAGAACCAATGTAAACAATCCACATTCGGCCACGTAGCCACAGCAGGCGAAGCCTCTCTCAAATAACATAAACAATTCTTGCAATCAGTGAGTGGCGCTCTTTGAGCGGCACTCCACTCTCACTTATTAGGACACGTCAGCGCACACTTTTGTAAACAAGGAGCTGCCACAAGAATAAAGTCTTAAGCTGAGATCCATCGGAATATACATATATTTATATATATACATATATTTATATGTATATATATATATCTCCGACTTTCTACCTTTCTTTAGCCATTACTCTATTATTAACTATCTCTTGCAAACTCCAGCTCTATTTCTCTATTTGTCTCTCTCTCTCTCTCTCTCTCTCCCTCTGTCTCTTTCTCTCTCCATTTCCCTCCATCTCCCTGTCTCTTTCTGTCTCTATAGCTCCCTCTCTAACTCTTTCCCTAGCGCTCTCTCGCTCGCGCGTTCTATCTCGCTCTCTCTCCCTTCCCCGCAGCTATAAATAGAGGCGCCTCGCCGCAGCATCCGCAGTCTCTCCGCGCACTTTCACCCGCTCGCGTCCGTGTTAATCGAGTGTTGATAATCGTGCGTTAGTATTTGTGTGTTAATGATCGCGTATTAATAATCGTGTGTGAATAACGGTGTTAATAAATGTGATAACAACCTCTGCACCGGGAAGGACCTAATCATCGATGAATCGCGACCAAGTCTGCGGTATGGCGAGGAAAGATAACCTCTAATGCGGGTAAGTCCGAATCAATATATTTTCCTATATCCTATATATAAAGCTTATAGCACCGATCGGTAAGCGCAAAAATAATGCATTTGTTTACATAAATCTAGCAATGGGTTTTATCTCGAAGCTAACTTATTAATTAACAGCATTAGCTGCTATTTTCTACCGATCAACTGGGCGGTTACTAATAAAGGTATGGAACTTATTGACAACGTTCGGGTTTGATATTGGTTTTGTGGATGGAATTGCTTGAGTTTGCTTGTGGCAAGTAGGAAGAGCGGTCGCACTTCAAGCGAACATTTTTTCGATGTGGAATGGATTTAAAAACTGGATACCATGATTTAAAATCATCAAAAGCTAACAAAAGAGCCGTTGCCTAGTGCGACCAGCTCTGATTCCTCACGAAATACTATCGCCTCAAGTCGATTGTCACAAAACCATCGATATAACAATCGCTTAAACGTCATCGACTTAATCTCCAGCTCCAACACCTCTGCCCCCCACCACTCCACTCCACCTGTATTTGAACACAGCAAGCGAGCGTTTTTGGATTGGATTCGATTCGATCGGTATCAGCCGAGCGCAGCCTTAACACCTGGGTGGCCTTCAAGCGCTCGCACCTCTTGGGGCAACAGCAGCGACTCCAACAACAACAGCAACAGCGGCGCCCTTGTCTTCCTTTGTGTGTGTTAAGTTTGTTGTCCACCGTTTTTTTTTTCTTTTTTGCCAGCGCCGCCTCCTCCTAACTTCTTTGTGTGCTTTTCCACTTTTCCGCTCTTCTTTTCGGCTGCCGCCGCCGCTCCTTTGTCTTGGACTTGGACTGTGATCTCAAACGTGCGGAGCAGCTGGTCAAATGCTGTGGACCGTGCACCTGGACGGTGGACCGCAGCGCGTCAATCACGCCGCTGTGGGCGTGGGCGACTTCATCTATAGCTTCGGCGGCTACTGCACTGGCTACGACTATCGCCACAATGAGCCGATCGATGTCCATGTCCTCAATGCCCACACCATGCGCTGGACGCTGGTGCCGCAGCAGCTGGACCAGGACGGGGAGCCGCTCAAGTATCCCCTGGTCCCCTTCCAGCGCTACGGACACACAGTGGTGGCCTACAAGGATCGCATCTACATCTGGGGCGGCCGGAACGACGAGTACCTGTGCAACGCCCTGTACTGCTTCGATCCGAAGACGGCCAAGTGGTCGCGGCCACCGGTCACTGGCTGCCTGCCGGGAGCCCGCGATGGCCACTCGGCCTGTGTGATCGGCAACACCATGTTCATATTCGGTGGCTTTGTGGACGAGATCAACGAGTTCAGCAGCGACGTTCACTCGCTCAATCTGGACACCATGGAGTGGCGCTACGTGCAGACCTTCGGGGTGCCGCCCAGCTACCGTGACTTCCATGCCGCTGTGGCGTACGAGCAGGAGCGCATGTACATATTCGGCGGACGCGGAGACAAGCACAGTCCGTACCACAGCCAGGAGGAGACCTATTGCCACGAGATCGTCTACCTGGACATGAAGACCAAAGTGTGGCACCGTCCGTTTACGGCGGGCAAGGTGCCCGTCGGCCGTCGCAGCCACAGCATGTTCGTGTACAACAAGCTGATCTTTGTGTTCGGGGGCTACAACGGCCTGCTGGATCAGCACTTCAACGATCTGTACACCTTCGATCCGCGCACCAAATTATGGAATCTGATACGCGGCAATGGCACGCCACCGACGGCTCGCCGCCGGCAATGCGCCATTGTGATGGGCAGCAAAATGTTTCTGTTCGGTGGCACCAGTCCCAGGAGCGGTATCGCCTCGACCGATGCTGACCCTCTGCCTGCGGCGACGGCCACAGCCACCCAGGAGGCGGTCGCAGGCGGGGCAGGCGTCGGAGGACCGACGGGCGTGGCCCTCATCGATTATAGCGATCTGCATGTGCTGGACTTTGAGCCGACCCTGAAAACGCTGGCCACAATGGTGGTGCTGAAGCACCAGCTGGACATCTCGGGGCTGCCGCGTAGCTTTCGCTCCGATCTGCAAATGCTCACACAGCCGAACAGTATTAGCCGGCCGATAAATCAGGCCGGCTAGCAGCCCAAAGCGTAGTAGCGACGGTCATGTGATGAGGGAACGAACGAATGAACGAACGTCAACTGCCACAAGAAGTGAACACTAAAAACACAACTACAACTACTCTGCATCTGGGAGCCACTAGTCCGGTTCCTGGTACTTAAAACCATTGGAGGAGCGAGCTCGAATTACACATAACGCACCGAAGATAAAGAAAGAGAACGAAGACGGCGATGACGACAGCAGCATAGGAGCGGAGTTGGAGAAGGACGAGACCGTGAGGCAACTACAAAAGGTGTGATCTCGGCCTGATCGAGTTGCATGCACACATGGAGACACATGGAGAAACTGGGAGAAAGTCCCACTAAAATGACAAAAGTTTTCGAAACTTGCTTTTGCTACTTCTCGGACAGCTGCTAAATTATAAACAGAACCGCAACATACTTGAGATACTATGGATAACGACAGCGACGTAGTTTGTAAAACGTTTATATCAAGAATCTCCAAATAAAATCACCATTAACTATATAATAATCAAGGCGCAGGCGAGTGTGCTGTGAAGTGCATTTGTATACTAAATATGTCCATGTGTTATTTGCCATTTCCATTAATAGTACATACATATATTTAGTTGGAAGCGCTCCCTTTGATTTACCCGCCCCCCTCCCTTTCGTATTAAGTACATAATTTAACAGATTTGTGATTTTGTATTCTTAGCAGGAGCTGCTTTAGTTAGTCGCTTTAATTGTATACCTTTAATGTTAACTTATTTGTTCAAAAGTCGTTCATAAATTTAAATTAATGCTGATTAAACGTACAAAACTACTGCTTTCATTGCAATTTCTGACCTTCACGGGGTGACTGGGGAGGCGGCACTCAACTTCCTTTCATTTGCAACTCTATTACCGGGCTTACAATGTAATTTCGAGCATTCGCTGACCTTCAGCGTAGTGTTCTAGCCAGGAAGCAGGCCTCGAAACCGCAACCTCGCACGCAATGCTAGGGAATAGTAAGGTCAGCCAGCAGCTCTGTAATTAGCTGGGAATCGCTAGAGGAGCAGCAAATCGGTTGTACTACTATATATACTATATAGTGA
Source organism: Drosophila seguyi (assembly GCA_008042675.1). Lineage (NCBI taxonomy): Eukaryota > Metazoa > Arthropoda > Insecta > Diptera > Drosophilidae > Drosophila > Drosophila seguyi. The sequence goes on from VNJU01003290.1 coordinate 10,044, forward strand.
AACTATCCCACGGCGCTCGTATAGCCACGAACGGTTAGGTAGCCGTGAATAATGTCCGAGGGCAGGTTCTGCATGGAAGCGTACTCGTCGGCATTGGCGTACCGCAGCTTGGTATGGGGATCCGCATACGGAGCGGGCAGGCCGCTAATGTCCGAGTACTTCTTGGCGGGCACCAGCGAGGGCGGTGCATTCAGCGTGAAGTCTGCAAGAAGCAGCTAAAGTTAAGCCCACCTTTTGATTTTCGGCCATTTCCTGGACTTACAAGTGGGCCGATCGGCCGGCAGCTTTTTGTTCCGTTCCATATTGCTTATTTGCCGGAGCGGGCGGTAAACGCAGTTCTTGGGGAAAGCGAATGGCCGCTTAAAAGAGCGTTTCTGTTTTCTATCCATTTAGTTATTTTTTTGTTTACTTTTTTGGCTACATATGGTGGGCAGTGTGACCATGGCGCAGATAATTAAATACACCGTATATCGTTCGCCTTTTCTTTCACCTATCGATGAACCGATTAATTTAGTTATGTGCAGCTTTTGAAAAAGCTAAAAATGTTAATCTGTCACCAACTAAGATTGTTGCTAGTCATAAGGTTTTATAAAGTTTTGCATTGTTTAAAACATTAAAAAAAAAAAACATTTTATGGTATTTGTCGAAAAAGCTACAGTTTTAAAAATAAAATTACAAATAATTACACTGTTCGATAGCTTAATATCGATAGCCTGGGCCGAGTGGCAACTTTGGCCCTCACTCACGCACACACACACACGCAGCTCGGCCAGTTAACAATCTTTTTTACTTTTTGTCCACCCCAGATGTGCTGTTAAAGTTTATTAACTTTTCGCCTGACCCAGCGGCCGTAACGTCACGAACGGATTCAATTGAAGCGAGCCATTAAATTGGACAATTGCGAGCGAAGCGAAAATGATGTAAAGGAAAACTCTCAAGTAGCTTTCGCGTGCGTGTGCGTGAGTGGTTGGTGTGTGTGTGTGTGTGTGTGTGTGCGCGCGCCCCCGTGTGCGAGTGTGTGTGCGCTTTGGTGTGTGGAAATTAACGTAGTGTGAAGAAGAGTGGCAAAGGAAAAGCGACAATTGCAGTCCAAGGCGAACAACAAAAGCAACTACTACTGAAGGTTGTCCCAACCTCAAGCCCCAAGCCCCCCCCCCCTGCGGCTCACAGTCGCCGCTGGCGGAGGACAACTCGAAAAAATCAGTGCAGTAAGTTCCAATTGGATTCCTGTAAACAAAACAACAACACCACCAACAACACGCACAATCTGCACAAACAAAAAGAATTTCGTTGCTTTTTGTTGTTGTTGCTGGTGGAACGGAAGCGTAGGAAGTTGAATCATCGTGGCAGAACTTGTTTTTTTTTTGTCCAACTCCCCATTTGTTGTTGCCGCTCCAAGCATAAAAAATATATATTGTATTTGTTGGGTTCATACAAAGTCCAATTGGGGTCTGTAAAATGCATACAAATCCAATTCGCGAGACCCCGGGTCTATCGGTAAATGTAAACAAAGCATTTTGCGCCATGCGGAAAAGCCTACCCTATATTTGCGGGGTATCTATGGGTACATTAGGTCCTAGCTGCTTGAATTCTATGCAAAAGCATAATTTTAAATTTAAAAAATGGTGTTAATTTAAAAAAATAAATTTTTTGAAATAATATACTTATTTATATTAAGTTAAGCAACCAATTAAATGGTTATAAAACGTAGAAACTAACAATAGTAACAAACTTAAGATGAAGAAGTTATAAAAATACAAAATAAAACCTTTACTTCCTGAGAAAAGCTCGAAATTCCTTTAAATTAATATACAATTTCTTTAAATTCCCTTTTTTTTATATATTTTTTGATGTCTAACTCCCAATTCCTTTCCCCAACTGGCTATAAATAATTAAAAACAATGTTTTCTTTATCACATCTCCACTTCTCGTAGCCTCACACACCAAGATAATATATAAAAAAAAACCTAATTAAAATCGGGGGGATTCAACGCAAAAAAGAACCCTACTGCCATCGGGCTTCCTCCTCGACCTTATCTTATCTCCGACCAAGAGTCTGCATGCCTTCATTCCCAAGGAATTAAACATTTAACCCGGCTTTTTTTTTGCTATCTCTTCCAGAGAGAGATCCACACAAGTCGCCGCCATGGAGGAGAAACGCATTGCCGACTATTTTGTGGTCGCTGGAATGCCGGAACAGCCTCAGCTGCTGCAGGAGAACATCTTCAATGACTCGGGTAGGCTGAGGGCAGCCACCACCATTGAGCCCATCACGGACATTGGCGTCTTCTTTCCCCTGCTGGGCGAGGAGATACCCGAGGGCTTCGAGCTGCTGGCCCACACGCCCACCGGTTTGCCGGCGAATTTGAATCATGGATCGGTGCGGACCACCGAGTGCTACATTTACTTTCGGCGGGGCAAGGATCGTCCGCCGCTGGTGGATATAGGTGGGTTAAGGGGAGAGGCTGATAAGCGAATTTCCAGAATTTTTAAGCTTTGAAAATATGTAATTTATCGAAATCTTAGAGATAAGCAGAGCTGAGATCTTGTTTTTTTCATAAAATTTATGAAAATTCTGTAATTTTTGCTAAATAATTTATAAATAAGGCTCATTTTCTATGTACATTTTGTGTTAAATGGTTTTTCCTATAAGTTCCCACTCTGTTTGAGTTTGTTTATTATAAATAAACAATGATTTAGGCACAGAGTCTCCCATCAATCAATCAAAGGAAAGCTCTGTGAGGTTCTTTTATAGATAACAAAGTGTTGACTTAAGACTCTTGTAATCTTGACACGATAAAAGCAAGGAACCTTACTTAATTTAAGAAATTTAAGCACAAGTTTTGCCTTTATCAAAGAGAGAAAAAGTAAACCAAACATTTGTGGCTTTCCTTATAACAAATTTAAGTGAGTTTTCTATATTCACAAATCCCATTTACTCTTTTTCCAGGTGTTCTTTACGATGGCCACGAACGCATCATGTCCGACGCTGAAATTGTGGCTGAAACACCCGGCGGCCGGGTGGCCAACGTTAACAATTCATCGGCCAAGACCTTCCTCACGTATCGACGCGCTCGGGCCGATATGCCGTGCAACGAACTGGTGGTCACCGAACTCTGCGTCATCGTCCAGAGCAAGGGGGAACGGGCGCCGCATGCCTTCTGTTTAATCTACAAGACACTGAACAAGGGCTATGTGGGCAGCGATGTGTATTTGTGCTACAAAAAGTCCATGTACCGGCCGAAGCACATTAGCTATAAGCCCGAGATCCTGTTGCGCTATCCCACCGTCGATCACAACGATTTCCCGTTGAATTTGTGTCCCAGCGTGCCGCTCTTTTGCCTGCCGATGGGCGCCTCTTTAGAGGCCTGGCCGCATGTCAATGGAACGGAGAAGCGAAAGCCCATTAGTCCGGTTTTCAGTACCTTTGTGCTGACTGTAAACGATGGCACCTACAAGGTGTACGGCTCGGCGCTGACTTTCTACGAGGATTACGAGTGAGTGTTGGCTTTGTTGAGGGAGATTTTAATAGCTTTTAATTCCTGATTTACTTTGTGATATTTAACAGCGAGTCACAGTTGTCGGAGGAACAGAAGGAGCTGCTGGGTTGGGATGAGAAATTTGGTTCGCAGCACTCGCTGCACATGATCAAGGCGATTTGCCTGCTGTCGCATCATCCCTTTGGCGATACCTTTGACAAGTGGCTGAAGTATTTGCATGTGAGTTGAGGCGTTCTTACTCCCTAAGAAAATGTAGTTAACTCTCTTTCCTCCCTTTCCAGCGCATGGTTTTGTATGGCGTCAATATCCCCATACCCGTGGAGCGTTATATCACACAGCTATTGGACGAGGTGCCCTTTCCGGCTCCCAGCATTCACCTGCAGCTGTCCAGCGAGTCAAATGATCGCATATTGCTCACACAACCGGAGGACTCGCCTTTGCCCAGGAGCGGCGCTGGTTTTCACATGTTACTGCAAAACCTGGGCACCGACAACTGCCTGCATGTGCTGCTGCTGGCCCTCACCGAACAGAAGATACTCATTCACTCACTCAGGTGGGTTTCTAGCATAGTTTTCTTGTTCAAATTCTACATTTTGTCTCTTTTTAGGCCTGCCACACTGACCGCCGTGGCCGAGGCCATTGTCTCGCTGCTGTTCCCCTTCAAATGGCAGTGTCCCTACATACCGCTCTGTCCCCTGGGCCTGGCCGAGGTGCTGCATGCCCCATTGCCGTACTTAATTGGCGTGGACTCGCGCTTCTTTGATCTGTATGAGCCGCCCACGGATGTGACCTGCATTGATCTGGACACGAACAATATAAGCGTGAGTTGGCTGCGCTTCCTATTAAGTTATTATTTAATTAATTATTTAATTAAATCTTTGACAGTTGTGCGAATCGCAGCGTCACTTGTCCCCCAAGCTGCTGCCCAAGCGGGCTGCCCGCCTGCTCCGGCATACCCTCACCGAGCTGGAGAACGCCAAGCCCATTAGTTATGACTCGACGAATAGCCTGGATCGGGATATAAGGAAGCGCAAGCGGGAACTGGTGCTGGAGCAGCGCATTCAGGAGGCTTTCCTGCTGTTCATGGCCAGCATTTTGCGGGGCTATAGGGACTTTTTGGTGCCCATTTCCAAGGCACCATCGGTGGGGGCCACCGATCCGAGTGCGCTCTTTCAGCTGAAGGCTTTTCTAAGGTCAAGGGATAAGGTGAGCGTGAATTGTGACCTGTTTTGTGATAAATAATCATCAAGTTTAATTAATTTCCCACCCTTTAGTCCTACCAAAAGTTCTTTGAGCTGCTGATGAAGACCCAAATGTTCATTCGGTTCATCGAGGAGCGCTCCTTCGTCTCGGACGGCGACCATGGACTGAGCTTCTTCGATGAGTGCGCCGAAAAGGTGGGCAACTACGATGAGACGCCGGCGCAACTGCATCTGGTGGACTGGGATACGGGACAGAATAGTGAACGCACCAAATATATCTTTCCGCCGGATGGCGGCGTCACCCCGGGACCGCACGAGGAGCCCGCCTACAACTATGAGAACTTTACGCTGCAGCCGCAGCTCTTGGAGAGCACCAAAAAGACTGCTCTTTCGAAATTTCTGCAGCTGCAGCTTAACGCTTCGCTGTCGCCGGGCTCACCGATTGCCCGGCGGACCAAGCACGAGATTAAGCTATCACAGAAAATGGCCAGTCGGTGTCAGCAGCATCCGGAGGCATGGTCCAAGTACCTGCTGGCCACCTGCTACTCCCTGTACTTCCTCATTCTGCCCTCGATGGTGCTGGATACGCGGCATGCGGGCAAGGAGCCGGATATATTGCGTGCCGCATACGATGTCCTGGTTCGGGCCAGCCGCCTGAAGATCACCTGCGATGAGTTCTGCTATCGGATCATGATGCAGCTCTGCGGCATCCACAATCTGCCCGTGCTGGCCGTGCGCCTGCACTATCTAATGAAGCGTTCGGGCGTGCAGGCGAATGCCCTCACCTATGGCTTCTACAATCGCTGCGTTCTGGAGTCTCAGTGGCCCAGTGACAGCACCACGCTGAGCCAAATTCGCTGGAATCGCATCAAGAACGTGGTGCTCGGAGCAGCGCAGTTCCGGAGAGCGGGCAAGCGACGGGCAGCAGCCAAGGTGAGTTGGAAAGAGGCGCTCTTTTTGGTTTTTTAACCCATGTTTTTTGCGTCTTTTAGGTAAACAAATCGCTGAGCGCCTCGCAGGACCAGAATCTCAGCACTCTGGAAACGGTGGACGGTCAGTCGCGCAGCAGCCTGGCCTCCTCGGGCGGCGGCGAAGGCACTGCCGGCGGCGGCGGTGGCGGTGGCCATGGCCTGCTCGACTTTGCCGCCTTCGATCGGCTGCGCAACAAGCTGGGCAACATTGTCCGCCAGACAGTGACGGGCGGCAGCAATGATGCCATGTTGCCCTCAGATGCCGGCGAGCATTCGAGGGCTCCGCATGCGGCCACGCCCACCTATGGCGGCGACACTGATATTTTGGCCAAAGCCCTGCAACAGCAGCAGCCGCGCAAGCAAATCATGAGCATAGGCGGCGGCGACGATGAGGATGAGGATGAGGACGATGAGGACGATGAGTACACAGCGGGATCGCCGAGCACGCCGCAGAAGCAGCTGGAGACGGGCTCCAATGAGCTGCAGTTTAGCGGCGGTCGTGACTATGAGGCGGATGAAGAGGAGGAGGATGACGACGACGAGGAGGACGACGATGATGATGAAGAGAACGCAGCGGCGGACGGCGATGATCGTGTGGCTGCCCAGCGTCCCGGGCGGCGGGTTCAGAGTCCCACCAAGTATGAGGGTGCAAGTTAAGAAGCAAAAGAGAGAAATATTGTTAACATTGTTCTTTCCCCAGAATCTCCCCGCGCACGCCCGTCACCCAAAACGATCCGCTGGGCGCCCTCAACGAGGAGGAGTCTGCTGTGGCAGCCACTGGCCAAGCACCTGCTGTCGAGGAGCAACAGGAGCAGCTGCCCAGGCAGGTGGACAGCAGTCTGTACAGCGACAAACCGATTCTGTTTCGCGGCCAGCGAAGTGCCACCTTCGATGAGTCCACGCAGATTGGAAAGAGCATGCACCGCTCGGAGACAATGCCGGTGGCCAGCAGCGGGGTGACCCACAGTCTGGCCAACATTGGTTCCTCGCTGAAGTTCACATTTGGGTAACCTTCCTTTTCGAGCTTTCTTTCGCTATTTGTTTGTTGTTGTCGTTGATTCACCTCTCTGAGATCCACATGTTGCTCTTCACGACCCCTCCCTGACCCCGCTCACACCAGCCAGCAAGGATTTAGTTATCCTTTGCAATAATTTTTCATGTTTTCAGCCTTTTTCAGTCTTCTTCAGCCTCTTTTTATACGTTTTTTGACTTGAAAAAGACACGAAGACAAGAAGAAAGGCTGCAAAAGGCTGCTCATCCCTATCTCTCCCTCTCTCTCTTTATCAACCATTTGTTTTATGATTTATTTCCATATATATATACATAATATATATAATTATATCTTAGACGTTATTCACCCGCACGATTGTCCCTTAAGAAAGACTTGAAATTGCCCGCCAATATTATAGAAAACATATCGAGCATAAGGTAAGTGGAGACCTTTCTTTGGAGACCTTCCAAACACACACACACACAAATACACAGAACGACACGAACACACAGAGATATTGTTTTAATAATTAAATGTGTTAGCTTTCTTGGTTATGGAATAACTCTTCATAGAAAGTGATGCTTTGGTTCGATTTGTGTAAATTTATCATGGGTTTTGGTGTACTTCTATCAGTTTTTTATTGGAAAATTATTTATTTTTGTCTGTGACTAATTATTTGGGATTTTTTGAGTAAATATATATGTATTTATTGTTATTTGTTAATTAAAAAAAAACCTTTATAAGGTAAAGAAAGTTTCAAAATGAGAAATATAACCCTAACAATGGTTTAAGATTAGCTTTGAATATAATATAACTTACTATAATTTTAGACAGAAGCTGAAGGAGTCATTTCCGACCCTATAAATCCTATATATTCCTGATCAGCATCAATAGCAGGGTCGATTTAGCTTTGTTTTCTAGAAGAACAAAAGTTTACCTATTTTTTCACAATTTTATAAGGGTTACATCTTAAAATTTGAAAAAATTAAAAAAATTTAATTATTTTTTAATTTAGTATTTATATTTGATTTTTGTAAAAATTTTAATTATTTTGAAATTTAGTATTTCTTTTATAATTATAATAATAAAAACTAACATAAAAAAAAATTTTTTAATTGAAATTAATACACATTAAACTTTGATTTGTCGAAAAAGATATCATACAAAAATATCGATAAATATCGATTTTTAAAATGCTAATATTTTCAAGTATTCTTGAAGGCATAATATTGCCTTTTAAGTCAGTGAGTCCAAAAAATGATAAATATTTCAATTTCGTCATGAAAATCCTAATTAATAGCTATTAAAATATAGCTAAAAACTAATTTGAAAATTTTTCAAAAATAAAATTCAACTTATAAAAATTTTAAAAAATATTTAAAAATGTAAAAGTTTTAAATTAAGTAAGCAGTTTATTAACCTTAAATAAAACTAACACAGAAAAGCTTTCCGAAATAAAATTAATGCATTTTAGCCTTGGTCATAAATTTTTCTTAAACTGATTTTTGCCAAAAAGAATTTTTAAAAATATTTGAATATGTAAAAGTTTATAATTTAGTATGCAGATTTATTAACCTCAAATAAAACTCACACTGAATATCTTTTTTAATTCAAATTAATGCATTTCAGTCTTAGTTATCGATTTTCCTTAAACAGATTTTTTATTAAAAGAATTAACTGATAAAAATATCGACAAATATCGATTTAAAGAGCATAGAAACAGTAACTTACAGAACTTAAATTCCTTAGTTATTAACTTGTAATATTAACTTGTATATATTAACATTATTTATTTGTATAAGCTTAATATTTGCTATTTAAATTAATATTTATTTAATCTAATATATTATATTTGTTATATATATATTGTATTTGTTATGTTATGTGTTCTTTTACACTCAAAAAAAAACCACGAGACCCCAGTTAAAGTTAAAGTTCTGTAAATACAAATCTGTGGTTCAATTTTCCCCCCTTTCAAAGAGTCTTCGTTGGTGGCGGTGGCGGTGGCGGGCAATTCAAGGTTTGACAAGAGCCACGCATTCATAACATTTCCCACTAACACGGTGCTACATCTTAGCATATAACCACCGATCCGATTTGATTTATCATCCACAAACAACAAGCACCGCACCACCATAGAGAGCAAGGAGTCAGCGACAGGGAAAGGGTTTCTTTTGAGATGCCTAAGTTTACCTTTAAGATCTTGGAAACCAAACTGTGCCTGTTGCTGGCTCCATTTCCATTTAATTCTCACTTTTTTTCTGTTTGTCACTGATCATTCATTAACATTTGAAGTTAATTATAATAATCATTATACCAATCTCCCGATAAACCCAACTAATAACTTCTTGTTTCTACACACAGTCCCAGCTTGACGGGCAAAAAGTCCAACGAGCTGATCCAGGGAAGCCTGAGCAGCATCAAATATGCGGCCAATTCGCTGACCAAAAAGTTTGATGAGATCAAGGGCGCCATTTCGGCCAATTCGACGCCTACAAAGACGAACAATGGTCATCATCAGCAGCAGCAGCAGCAGCAGCAACAGCAGCAGCATCATCACCCGCACCATCATCATCATCATCACCATCATCATCTTCATCAGCCGCACAGCAATCCGGAGTTGGAGGAGCATGACGCTGCCATTGCCACTTCCGTTCATGAGGATGGCAAGCTGCGGCGTGTATCAAGTGACCTCGATCCCTGGGGCAGGCTCAGTGAGTCGCGCAAGTCCAGCTACAACAATCTGGTGCCGCTGGGCGAGAACACATCCAGCGGAGCCCTGCATATGCATGCCTTTCCCGCTTTGCCCGACAATCTGTACAGTGTGACGGGAGAGGTGAGTCCGAAGAACCTAAAATCCACCTCCTGCATTGTGCAACTTATTCATTTATGTTTCTATATTCCCTTCAGAACATTGTGGACCGTGACTGTGATGTGATGATACAGCTGACGACTTGCTCGCAGTGCCACAACTGCTCGGTGCTTGTCTACGACGAGGAGATCATGAGCGGCTGGACGGCAGAGGACTCCAATCTGAATACCACCTGTCATGCTTGCAACAAGCTCACGGTGCCCTTTCTCAGCGTGCAGATTGAGCGGCAGGAGGCGACGGAGCAGCAGGAGCAAAGCTCTAGCTCTCAGGATCAGAACGGCACAAGCAGCAAAAGTAGCAGCCTCACAGTGCCGTATCTGAATCCGTTGGTGCTGCGCAAGGAGCTGGAGAACATACTCACCCAGGAGGGCGACATGGCGCTGATCAAGCCCGCCTTTGTCGAAGAGCATCCCATTATCTATTGGAATTTGCTGTGGCTAATGGAGCGCATCGAGGGCAAGACACATCTGCCAGAGTTATGTCTGCCGGTGCCGGTAAGTTTATGCTTTTCCCAAGCGAACAAGAAGTAATTCCAACACCCTTTAACCCTTTCAGAGCGACCAGGAGCAGCTGGATCCATTGAGCAAGGTCAAAACGGTGCACATTCAGTGCCTATGGGACAATCTCAGCCTGCATAGCGAGGCCAGCGGGCCGCCCATGTACATACTGTACCGGGAAGTGCAGCCAACGAATCTGTTCTCTGAACAGCAGGCGCAGCTCAACAAGAAGTGAGTGTAAACCCGGCCAAAAAGGACTATCAGCTAAGACACAGTCTTTCCCCCTTTTACAGTGTCATTCAGCAAATCATTTCGGCCATTCGTTGCAACGATTTGGCCACTCCCCTCAAGCGGCTGGCCAACGAGCGGCACAAACTGAAGAGCGATGGCGTGGAGCGTTCGCATTCCTTCTATCGCGACATCCTGTTCCTGGCCCTGACCGCCATTGGAAGGACGAACGTGGATCTGGCCACATTCCATCGCGAATATGCGGCCGTCTTTGACAAGCTGACGGAGCGCGAGTGCAACATGTATTATCGCAATCAGGATCTGCCGCCCTCCGCCTCGACCATCTTCTGTCGCGCCTACTTTCGGCCCCTGTCGCTGCCCTGACGCAGATCGGATGAGGCGGGAAATGGAGTCGAAGAAGCAGTGAATCAGGAAAGCTAAAAGCACAGCAAAACTTCAAAAAAAAAAGACAAGACAATGATTAAGACCAAAAAAAAGGAAAAAGGAGAAAACAAAAGAAATAAAACGAAAACCTATAAAAAAGGAGACCAGGAATAAGGAAAACCTCTTAGGCTGAGTCGCAGACCTTCAATTCCGGCTCTAGTTTTTCCTTGGGAAACAAGAGTTGCAGACAACAAATGTTTATTAAAAATAGGAAGAAGTACACTTAATTTGAAAGCATTTTAAGGTGCTTCTTGTAAAAAAATAGTAGAACAATTCAACAAACTGTTGGTTTCTAAAGGAAAACTACAACCGAAATGTCCGACACAAGTCTCAGAGTAATATTTATGTTTATATTTCTTTTATTTTTTTGGGTTTTGTATTGGCAATCAAAGTGTAAATAAGAAGATAAACATATGATTTTATTTTTTAAGTTAATTCCTGTCTTGAATTTTTCAATGTTTGATCTATGACAATACATAAATTACTGGCTGCACTCGGGGCAGTGCGTTTCACGAATGTAAAACCGAGAAAAAAATACCCACTAAATCTTATTACTTGCGACTGACTTTATAAATTTGATTACTTAATTTTTTTAAGGGATATATTTGTGTAGACCTCCTCCTGTACTTATCCACTGAAACGCACTGCCAATCGGATATATTCTTCACTATTCATTGGCTCCTCGTCGATATATTTGCCTTATTATATATAATATAAATCGTGAAAGCAACAACCATGTACATGGGGTGTACATAAGCATAAGATATCGGTTGGGTTTAACTACTTTTTATCATGAGATTTCCTCACCAATTTCATTTTTTAATTTAGGTAGAGGGAGAGGGGGAGCTAGGGCACACATTTCAAAGGATAAACAATTAAACAACGATTACAATTAGCTCTTATTTATGGGATAATCGTCAAGTGTAAATCGTAAATCAATAAATCAATAAATCAATATAGAGGGACAGTTCTTGCACACACACACACACGCGACACAATTGTTCACGTTCGTATCCTGGTTTCAAGGACACCTCGGCACACACACAGGACCCTCACTTATGCTGTAATGCAGCCACAGTAATCCTTCTTTTTTTTTTTTTTGGTCGGGCTAACTTAACTAAATGTATATTAAATAAATTAATTTAATTAATTAATGAAACAAGAAACGAAAACGAAAAACGGCAAAAAGAATAAACAAACAAGTTTTAAAAATAATTAAAGTGTTTTGTTTTTTTCTAGATGAAGGTTTGTGGAATAGATTTTATGAAATTTTAATGATATATTATTATGTATATATACTTTTTATGATATATGATATATCTATCCCTATATATACCTTTCCAATTATGTGTTTTATTCCCGTTTATACCTCTGCAGGTTTTTATAATTTTATTTAGTCAAATTTGGAAATTATTCAAGAAGTAATTTCCGAATAAAGTACACCTAACCTAACATTTCCTTAGTTTTGGAGCTATAAAAATGAATCTTTAAGTCTTCTAACTACTTTCTTTAGTATATAAGTCAAAATTAGCTGGGTTAGACAACTATATCATATAAGAAAATGTTCTTGAACATAAATCTACCTATTCAGATATATACCTAAATTGTTTTCTAATTTTTTTCAGAATTTCGGTTTTATTTTAAAGCAAATCTGAAGATCATAGAATATATCTGCCATGGAAACAATCAGTAAATTTTAATAAAAAAATTTTTAACATAGCCAATTTTCAAGATATTTGCATAAATTTTGAGATATGACCATTTTGTATTATTCTAGAATTTTGATTTAATTTTCATCAAAATAGGACCACTATATCATATAAAAAATTATAACTTTGCCAATTTTTAAGATATTTGCATAAAATTTGAGATATGACCATTTTGTATCATTCTAGAATTTCGTATTAAATTTTATCAAAATCGGACCACTATATCATATAGCTGCCATAGAAATGATCGGTAAATTTTAACGAAAAAAATTATAACTTTGCCAATTTTAAAGATATTTGCATAAAATTTGAGATATAACAATTTTGTATTATATTAGAATTTCAGGTTTAATTTCATCAAAATCGGACCACTATATCTTATAGCTGTCATAGGATTGATCGGTAAATATTAATGAAAAAAATTATAACTTTGCCAATTTTCAAGATATTTGCATAAAATTTGAGATGTGACCATTTTGTAATATTCCAGAATTTTAGTTTTAATTTTATCAAAATCGGACCACTATAACATATAGCTGCCATAGGAATATAGGAATATATATACCTGTTTGGCTTTGTTGCTCGCAACATTTCTCCCCTGTTATATCTCTGTAGGATTTTATTAAAATTTGTTTTAATTTAAAGCAAATCCGAAGATCATAACATATAGCTGTCATAGGAACGATCGGACAATGAATAGGAAATGTAAAACTGTAAATTAAATACTTTAAATAAACTTAAACAACTTAAATAATATAAATATGATATGTATAGGTAATTATAGACATTACCTAGTTGTTTTTCAATATATATATCTCAAACTTAATGTTATATTATATATTTCATTATGAGATATAAATATTTTATAGAATTTTAAAAGAATGTTGTTGAAATTTGATTAAAACCTCATTTTAATGATATGATATGATATATTATGATAGGTTTTATATATATCCTTTAAGTTTTTCTTTTCTTTTGTACCCAAATATATAGATTTAAAAAAATCCAAAGGCAAAGTTAGCTTTCTTGCTTGCTAAACATGTGCCAAAAACCTTCTTTTAACAAAAAGAAGAAACAACACACATCCCATCCCAAGTTCTCGCCAAAAAACAAATATAAAATCCACAAGATAATGTATTATTGCATATATGTAGACTATACAAAAGTATAGAGATAATGGACGCCCGTGTCATGCCACCACCTGCCAAGGAGCTGCAAAGGTCTGCAGCGGAGGCTGGGACTTGAACATGGAACACGGCACAAGGATCGACACATTACAAATTAAATCAACTTACGAGCGAAGCTAGCGACAGAAAAAAAAATGGTTTAATATTCCGAAATATATATATATATACGTAAAACTTAGGGGAGAGGAAGACCTAATCCGAGAGCATCACCACATCCTCGTCGACAACGGGCGAAGGCTTCTGCTTCAGCTCCTTTTCCTTCTGCTTCTCCTTCTCCTTTTCCTTCTCTTTATCCTTGGCATCAGTCTGTTTCCGCAGAAACTGGCTAATCAGTGCATTCTTGGCGGCCGAGGGTATCGGCTGATCCCTGGGCACAGACATGAGCAGAGTGGCACGCTTTTTGGTACTGCTTTTAGCGTGTCCCACGGGTGTTGTGTTCGCATTTGCGGAGGCTGAGATCGTGGCAGGAGTTGATGGTGCGGCGGCCGCCACAGGCGCGGCATCTGCCGGAGGACTGAGCTCGTGCTGCTGTGCCTCCGCCACCTCGCTCACCTTCGGCGTCAGCGTATAATCCCACTGATTCTGCAGGGTTAGCTCCTGCAGGTGAAACTTTTGCAGCATTTCGCTGGCCACAATCCAGCAGAGACGCTTCTTGGGCTTTTTGCTCTTCTTGACGGCCGCCGCCGCCGCCGCCGTCGCCGCCGCCACCACATCGGGTGTGCTCACCTCCACGGGCTTCCAGCTGGCCAGCTCATCGATCTTCTCACGAATCACCGACTTGGCGGGCAACAGCGTTCGATTCGTATCGCCGGCGGCCGCCGTTTGCGTCTTCAGGTACGCCAGATACTCGTTAATCAGGAATGTCTTGCTGTTCCGATTGCCGTGCGTCAGGCGGACCAGCTGCTGGAGCAGGCGTTCGTCCAGTTGCAGCGGCAACTGCGGCTCCGGGGCCAGATCCTCGCGTTCCGGCTCCGGTGGCGGTTCCAGGCTAATGGACGCCACCGAACTCCAGCAGGCATACATGCCGATCGTGTGAGCAAAGATGGCAGGCAACTGATCCGACTGATTGCCATTCTCGTCCAGCCAAATGGGTCCCAGGAGGCGCGGCTTGATCTTTTTCGTTTGCTTCTTCATCTCCTGGGCGAACTCCTGCTGTAGGACCTGCAGCTTGGCCTTTTGCGCCTCTCGCGTATGCCCGTCGTCGTCGCCATCGCCATCGTTCTGCAGCTCCTCGTCGCTGAGATGGCCGTGCGGGACATACCATTCGTTGTACTCCTCCTCCTCGGACTCCTCCTCCTCCGATTCGCGACCCTCCTTCTCGTCCTCGCTGGCGCTCAGCGACTCGCCCGGCTCCTCCTCCTCCCACTCGCAATCGGAGTCCAGCTCGTAGTCAAAGTGGACCTTGAAAAAGTTTGTTTTAAATTATAAAATAAGCTTTAAAAAGGTTTCTCTCTCTCCGCACCTTGTCGTGGGCCAGCGGACGCCGGGCGGATATAGTCTGACTCTTCTTGCGCCAGGTGCCGTAGTAGGGCGGCCTGCGGTTGTCCGCAAAGTGCAGATACTTGGTGCGCATCCTCTCCACCAGCTTGGGCTGCTCCTCCTCGATGGGCAGGCCAGCTGTGGCGAGGTCATCTAGGGGGGAAAAGAAGGGAAATTCTAATAATTCAAGTTCTTTTACAGGATTAAAGGCTACCCACCTATAACTTGAACATCGTCATCCTCCTCTTCCTTGGCATACTTTTGCAGTCTCGCATCCCGCTGCATTTTCAGCGGCTTGTGGCGGCCGCTGCTCAGCTCACTGAGATAGAGATGCGCTCGGCTGGGTCGCTTCTTGCGGCTTATGTCCTCATCCACATCCGAATCTTCGCCTTCCTGCTGCTCATCATCCCTAAAGAGCCCGTCCAGCTGCAGGCGTTGCTCGTGACGCAGAGAGGCGCGTGTGATGGGAGCCAGTAACATGTCGTCCTTGATCTGAAAGGGACGAAAGGCCAGGGTTTGACTGCTGGCCTTGGTGCTGTCACAGCTGGACTGTTCGTGCTCCAGGTACGCGGAGGCATTGGCATTGCCACCCGCTTTCGGTTGCTTCGGAACAAAGAACTTGCTGAAGGACTCGGCGGCACGCTTCTTCTTCTGCTCGGCCTCCTCGCGCTCTAGTTCCTTTTTGCGACGCTCCTCGTCTTTTTTGCGCTGCACCTCCTCCTTGGCCTCGTTGCGCTTGCGCTTCTCCTCGTTCTTCGAGTCCACCTCGGCCTGTCGCTTGCGCTCCTTCTCCTCCTTCTCCACCTTCTTTTGCTGCTCCTTCTCCTCGCGCTCCAGCTTACGCTGCTGCTCCTTCTGCTCGCGTTCGTTCTTCTTCTGCTGCTCCCGCTGCTCCTTCTCCTGCTGCTTGAGGCGACGCTCTTCGGCCAGTTTTTGCTCCTTCTCCTCGCGTGCCTTGCGGCGACGCTCGAGCAGACGCTGCTGCTTGGGCGTTAAAGTCTTCTGGGCATCGCTGGTGGTGGACTCTGGGTGGCTCTTTCTCAGGGGAGGATCGGCCTTCTCGGCGGCCTCCGTGTCCACATCCATCTCTTGATCGCTGCTCGAGTTTTGGCCCTCGCTGCTGGAGAGTATTGAGATTTCGGCCTCGGCGATTGTCTCTTTTTCGGGCTTCTTATCCTCTTTTAGGGTCTTCTCCTCCTTTTCGACCTTCTTCTCCTTCTTTTCCGCCTTCTTTTCCTCCTTTTCGGTCTTCTTCTCCTCCTTTTCGGTATTCTTCTCCTCCTTTTTGGGCTTTTTCTCCTCCTTTTCATTCTTTTCGACCTTCTTCTTTTCCTTTTCCACCTTTTCGGCCTTCTTCTCCTCCTTCTTTGAGGTTTCTTTATTGGAAGTTGCCTCTGTTTTCTTGGTTTCTTGTGGCGGCGACTGACTCTTCTCCTTTTTCTTCTTGTCCACCTCCACAACCATCACTTCATCCTTTTGCTCCACTTTTTCCTGCTTCTTTTTCGCAGTTTTCTCATCCTTTTCCGACTCTTGAACCTTTGCTTTCTTCTGGGGATTTAATTCCTCGGCTATGAACTCGATATCATCGCTAGAATCGCTGCCCACCTTGCCGGCATCCTTTGGCGAGGCATCCGCTGAGCCTTCGTCGGCCTTCTTCAGCGACTTTCTGCGTTTGGGACGCTTGTTTGCCAATGGCCACTTGATTTGTATGGGCGCCGGTGAACCCTTCTCCTTGGCCTTGGCCTCTGGCTTCTCCTTGGTTGCTGACTTTGATGCCTTTGCAGTCTTTCCTGGGGTATCCTTGGCTGGCTTTGACTTTTTAGGTGGCACCGATTTGTCGTCCCTGTTCTTGTCCTTGCCATCATCATCATCATCATCATCGTCATCGTTTAGCTCAATAACCTGATCCTGCACAACCTCATCCGTTGTCTTCACCTTCTTGATGGCTTTGGCGCCGCTCAGGTTCAGGTTCTCCTTGCTGTTGGAGCGACGCAACAGGCCGTGTTCCTTGGGGCAGCCAGTGCCCTCTTGTGGCGGCGTCTCATCATCATCATCATCATAGGAGAGCTTCCGCTTGCGTGGCTCCCTTGTTGCCGGCGGATCATCTTCGTCCAGGATCACCACTGCTGTGGGTTCAACACTGGAGGCGGCGGCGGCATCGGTGGGTGCTCCGCTGGGCGTAATCATCTTGAAAGGCAGACGCGTCTGCACAAACTTCTTGCCATTGCTGCCGGTACGATCTGCGGACTTTTGTAGGCTCTCCTTGGCTTTTCCATTGCTCGGTGTTTTCACCAGGCCGGCGGGCATTCTGCTAAAGGGTTTTCTGAGGGTTTTCTTGCCGCTTGTTTTCTATTTTTAATGATCGACGAATGGAAAACGCGCTGAAAACACACAAGAGATAGAGATGCACGGTTGTGGGCGCGAATTGCCGCCAATAGATTGCCGGGCCAATCGATATATCGATAGTAAGACCAAAGCCTATCGTATGGCTTGCAGTTTGGTTATCCTTAAGCGGGGACTTAAGCCACTTGGATGGAAGAACTATCGACAAATGATTGAGCAACTTCAGTTTTGACACATTAAAAACAAAAATGCAACAATAATTTTATGCAAATCATGATGAAACAACTTGACAAACTTCACTTTTGACAGATAAAAGACGAAAAACTGTCACTTGCTGAAAATGTTCTTCATTCGGAATTTGGCTTGCGGATGTTAAACCACGAAAAACGGAGAACGCAAATTGAAAAACCACAAAATATTCTTTTTCGAGTTTAGCTGCAACTATTATTCAAATTCTGAATTAGAATTTTGGATTTTAAGCAACGGCTAAACGAAGAATAAATTATATTTCACAATTTATCGAGTGCAGCTGCAACTGTATTCGATAACCGCGACTTTTACCGGCTTTGCTTGTGTGTGTGTGCGTGTGCGCGCGTCGCGTCTGCAAAGCGCTTTGAGACCAAAAATAATAACAAACAAAAACTATTTTAACTGAAAAGGTAAGTTCTAGCTTGTCACAATTAATGAATTTGCTTGAAAACGTACGTATTTGCAGTATAGACTGACAAAAAATGATGTGGCGCAGCCTCTGCGTGCTGGCTTTGGTCATTTTGGGTTTACTCCTCGAAACCACAAAGCCGGCTTTTGCCGAAACCCAACTCGAGGCAACGCCACTGACTTCGGATGTACTTCATCTGGCGCCGGGCACGTCCATAAATGTCTCTGAAAATCCATATGGCTCAAAGACCCTTTACACGTACTGCTACCAGAGCAAGAGACCCACGATTATGAGCTTCCTGGAGACGGTGGAGTTCTATCTGTCGATCGGTAGCGACGACTATACCCAGTATGGGGGCAAGACCCCGTCGGAGGTGCTGGATCACTACAACAAACGTCAATCGTTGTTCAGTCTGACGCTCTTCTCGCAGAAGCGTAAACGCATCCAAATCTCACCCTTCGAACAGGAATGCATTGGGATCGCCTCGCGAAAACCGTACAACGTGACCCTGCACTATGTTGCCATGGATATTTGGCGTCTCCTGCAGCTGTCTGTCGGTCTGCTCGTCTTCTGGGTCAGTCGCCGGCTGGCCAAGAACAGTATCTTTTATTATCTGGCTGGGATTATCCTCGGCATTTGCGCCTCCATTTTGGTGGTCATCTATCTGACGGCCAGGCTAATACCGCGGCGTCCCATGATGTACGGTGCCTTGATTGGCGGCTGGACTCTTGGTTTGTATGTCCTGAAGCAGCTGATGGACAACATGCGCCTCATTCTGCTCACCTACCGCGAATATGTGGTGTGGTATCTGATTGTCACCGGTTTGATTTCGTTTTTGGTGAGTAATTTCCTCTACCTCTTGGATATTTCCCTAATTTAATCTCTGCTTCAACAGATTTGCTATCGCATTGGACCGCCCAAGAATCCGCGTTCGCAGAACATCATCATGTGGGTGCTGCAGGCAACGGGCGGTGCCCTGGTTTACTTCTGCACCTGGCACACCAACGGCGCCGCCTTCCTGATTGCTCTGGCCTTTGTGCTCTACTACTTCCCCCGGTCGCTGATCGAATACTGCAAGCGTGCCTATCGCCGTCGCTTTCCACCCAAGCGTCGCCTGCTCACCCAGGAGGAGTACTATCAGCAGACCACCGAGGAGACCAACAACTCGCTGAACGAACTGCGTAACTATCTGAATAGTCCCGGCTGCAAGCAGTGGGCTCTCATCACCAAGCTGCAGGATCCGCTGCGTTTCGCCGAATTTGCCAATGGTGCACCGCATCTCGGGGATGATGAGATCGAGGACTATTCGCGTGCCATGGAGGAGTCGCTGGAGGCGCAACAGGAGGAGGATCCCGATGAGTTTCTGCAGTGCAGCATCCACTATCGTCCGTCGGCGAACAGACGTTGGGGCGAAATGCTGCGAGCCAGACATGATTTTCGGCTGCCTGCATCGCCGTCGTCGTCGTCGTCATACGCGTCTGGCAGTTATACTCGCAGAATGCCGCAGCAGGAGGAGGAGGAGGACGATGAGAGCGACTACGAGGATGACGAGTATGCGGAGTAGAGCTGGGGAGCTAGAGCAAAAGCAAGAAGAGAAGCGGAGGCGCCAGAAGAAGCCGCAAAAGAAAGTTCCTGCTGGTCTGGGTTAGGAAATTGCCAATAGTCATAGTCAATTAAGACTGCACATTGTCCTAGTTTTAAGTTCCTGTTAGTGGGTACTCATTCCCTCTTCCTCCCCTTCTTTTTGTTTAAAACTTTGTGGACTTTAATGTCAATTTCTGTTCATGTTCATTGATGAATTGTAAATCCCTTTTTTCTTTCCTGCTGTCCTCGTTTCATGCATCTGTAAATTGGTCATGTAGAAAACATAAACACCGAAAACGTATGTTTAGAAATGTATAAAAATTGTAAAAATTTATTTTTTAAATATTTCTGGTGCTCCTCAAGCCTTTGCACAATGCACTGGCTGCCACTGACAGGCCGGCGAGGGTGGCGTGTGCAACTGACCCGGCAACATCTTCACCCGCCGCCTTTCCTCATCGTGCTTCTCGGCCGCACACATGGTGAGATCGCGCTGGCGAAAGATGAGCACATTGTCCACATAGCCAATGGTCCAGAAACTGGTCGATGAACTGGGACTGCCGGAACGCAGGGCGCCCACGCGATTCCCTTCGGCGGGATCCACGTACAGGTACCACTTGAAGAGCTCTCCGCGTAGCGTAAAGACAGGCGTGGCGCCTTCGGTGGCCGCTTCGGCGTTGGGCTCCTGGACAAAGGCACGTATCAGACCCGCAGAGTCGGTGTAGTTTGCCTGTCGCCAGGTGAACAACTGCCGGCCATTCAGCCCGTAGTTCCAGTCATCGGTTATGGTCGTGTATATATACTCCCGATCGGAGCCGCTCAGCAGACAGAAGCCTTGCTGATCGAAAAGCAGACGCAGCACCGAGGGCAGGCTTTCCTGCATGGCAGCAACGCGACTCTGGAGACCTGCATCCACGCTGGCGTACATGTGATGCGTGGCTATTCGGTTCGATACGCGAGCCACTGAGAACAGGAACAACTCGTTGCTGTCGTGCATGGTTTGGTAACGCCAATACAGCGCCAGCACCGCCTCAATCATCATCTTGAAGCTCACCTCGTCACGGTCCGCGTACAGATGCTCCAGCTGCCACACCAGCTTCTCCAGCGGCCTGTGGAAGTACACATCTTCGATGGCACTCACCAGGATATCGCGCACCAGGGCCGGCTCTATGCTGGCCGCTATATACATGCCATACGACTGTATGTTCTCCTCGGCATTCAGCAGATTCGCCAGCCGCTGGGACATTAGCGTTTTCAGGTGACGCCGCACCTCCTGCTGCAGCTCGCAGGCGGAGCGACCGGTCGGGCCGCTAACGCAGGGCATTTCGTCGCGTATAAAGTTACCCAGTTGGGTGTACAGGCCCTTGGCCTTGTCGGTGTCATCGACAAAATCGGATCGCAGGACGCCCCAGATGCTCTGGAACACCTGCAGCTTGTCGCTGCGAGTGGCGGCACGCGGCAGGATGCCCTGAGAATGGATGTAAACGCACATATTCTAACTGATGTATATAGATATATCTAATGCCTAAGTTTACTTGTAAGTTGTCGAAATCGGGCTCCAGGGGCAGAACCTCCCCGAGAGCTAGTGTTGCACAACAGACACAAATGAGGAGCACCAGCTGGTGCTGCATGTTGCGGCTTTCCGATGATTAGTTTACTGATGATTCCAGGCGGTCAAACTGAACTGGTCGAGTCGAGGCGATCACAACAACCGCGAGAGAGCTTATCGCTGGCAGGTCAGTCGAGGTCCATCTTGATTTGCTTGACCTTGTGATCGGTGCCGGGTTTCTCCACGGGCAGCGGTCTTTTCTGACCCAGCATGACCACCGCCTTGATGCGCTGCGCCAGCTGCTCCACTTCCATGGGCAGGCTCATGGGCGGGGCAGCGGTTGCGGTTGCTGGCGTCGCACTAGAGCGATTGCGGGGCTGCCTTCGTGGTTGGGGCACGGCAAAGTTCTGATAGATCTTCTCCAGCTGCCCGTAGGACAAGCCCTCCAGGTGGCTCACCTGGAGGTGTCGCTAAATGGGTCAAAGGAATGAGTGAATTACACTTTTTCTCGAGACAATTCCCGGGGAATCCCTACCTTTTTCAGGTAGTTTATTATATCCGAGCGAGTGAGGTCTTGTTCCATGTTGATTTCAGTTAAAGTTCAGTTCAGTTAGCGAGCAGCACAAAATAATAGATGTCAAATGAAAACAAAAAAGTGACAACAAGCGAAAGTGTTGTTGTGATTTGCCAACAGCTGTGAGCTGTGAGATGTCAGCTGTCTGTGTGTCAGCTTGTCAGCTGTTTTGCGTTGAATCAACGCAAGCGCAGCTCTATTTTGTGATATATTAAATATATCTATATACAAAAATATAAAATATATAATAATAAGGACGCGACAAGTACGAAAAAGAGGAGTTTGATCCTCTACAAAAATATTTATCAACGAGTTGTATTTATTCCCCAAATTGACAGTCTGGCAGCGCTTTTTGTTTAATTGAAAACAGGTGGCAAGGCTGGCAAAACACCGTTATGGAATAAATACAGTGAGTCCGTTTTATGTGAATAAAATAAGAAATACATTTTGTGAATTAACATTATGTGATTAAAATAAATAATACATTTTACTTATTAAAAATCTACAAATTAAAAATAAGTAATAAATCACTTAATTATACACTTAAAACTAACTATATTATTAATAAGAAATACATTTTGTGAATTAACATTATGTGAAAAAATAAATAATACATTTTACTTATAACAAAATCTAAAAATTAAAAATAACTAAAAAACCACTTAATTATGCACTTAAAGCTATTAGCTATAGTAATTAAATAATAAATACAGTGAGCCCTTATTATGTGAATAAAATAAGTAATACATTTTGTGAATTAACATTATGTGAATAAAATAAATAAAACATATTACTAAAAAACCTACAAATTAAAAATAACTTATAAATCTATATAATCTATTAAAAATACTTCTCTATACAGTTAAAAATTATAAATAAGCTATAGAAGTTAATTCTTTCTACAGTTAAAAATTATAAATAAGCTATAGAAGTTAATTCTTTCTACCATTGTGCTAGCGCCATCTAGCTTTATTTGGTGTAACCCACAAGCTTAAGTTTCTTTTTACCACAGATGTCGCCACCTGCTTAATCGTGCATAAAAGGCCAAATTAAAAATTAAGCTAAATTATTACAAAAGTTAAACTATATAAAAAATATATAAATATTTATATAAAAAAAAAACATAAAACCATTTCTTAAATTGCTTCAAAGTTCCCAAAAAATCCGCTAGTCCAAGGGTAACCTGCTACAGATGGCGCCACCTTGTGGCAGCAAAAACTGTTCCCATTATTACCGTTCGCTTGGAGTGTGTGGGCGTTGCGTTCCACAAATGGATGCCACACCACCGATTGGCTGCCTGGAAAGGCCCTGCGCAAGCGGCGATTTCAAAATGTCAAAATGCTGGCCACGCCCCCAGAGCCCCCAGCCCCCACACCCTGCATTAATATGTGTGTGTTTCATCTTCTATCTTTTTCGTTTACTGCGCTGCTGGCCGCTGTGCTTCTTCCTCTGCTTCTGCTTCTGCTTCTTGTTCTTGTTCTTGTTCAGCTGCTGCTGCTGCCTCTGCTGCTGTTGCTTCTTCTTCTTCTGGCTATTCCCCATTTTGTTGACGTGTATGTATGTGTGCTGTGTGTGTGTGTGTGCTGCGTGTTTGTGTGGTTGCTTGTTTGTTTGTTTGTTTGTGCTTCGTTTGTCGTATAAGTGATGAGTCAATTAACCCAACATTCCTGCAGGCCACATATTGCTTTAATTAAACAGACAAACAAAATCGCAACAGCAGCAGCAGCAGCAACAGCAACAGCAGCAGAAGCAGCAACACAAATTGCACTACTTTTGCCACCATTTTGTTGGTGTTCCCTCTTCCTCCCTAACCTCCCCCGCCCCCCCTGGCATACTCATTTTCCCCCCATGACTTTTGGGGCAGTTAAATGGCAAATAAATATTTGCATTTATTTTCACGCACACACACACTTTGGCACACACGCACACACATGTGCAACCTTGAAACAAAGGCAAGAAGAGGAGCACAACTCTGGCTGGCTGTTAATTAAACTTTAATTACTTGTAATTAATAAAGTTGATTGATTTGCCGGCCATAAAATAAGCGCACTTTATAGGCGTGTGCCTATGTGTGTGTAAGTGTGTGGATGTGTGGGTGTAAGTACATATTGCACGATGCTTTTTGGTCATTTTTCATGTTAGTTACATATTTTCGGTTGTCATGTAAATAAGGTTTTAAAAGTCAATTATATTAATAAATATAATAATAAAAATATATTTAATAATATTAATAATATAATAATAATATTCAATATCATAATAAAATTATATATAATAATAATAAAACATTAAACAATACTGATACAAATATTACTCATAAAATACTACTATTCAGAATCTGTAAAAATAATAATAGTTATGAAATTAAATTCTATGGAATAATTATAAGGTAAATATGTACTTATTATGGTAATAAAGGAGATATTATAATACACATTGACTTAGTCATGTCCTTTTATATATTTGTCCGTTAGTCCTTTTATCCATTTATCTGTTTGGCTCTCTGCCCCTCTCTGTCATCTAATTGTACTACAAAGAAAGATATATTCTTAAAAAATTCTTAGTCCGTCCTTAAGTCCTTAAGATCAAGTTAAAATATATAGCGATTATTATCTTAAAGCTGCAAGGGAAAATATAGACTAATTCAATAATTCAATACACATATGTACTTCCATATTTGTCTTATAATTCCTTAAATTTAAAATTTATGGTTTATGGTTTATTTATGGTTTATGGTTTATTGTAACTTATTATTATTTATTATTTTATATATCAAAATAATTTGCTTAAGATGCCAGCACATTTTGTTAAACATATCTATTAATGTAAACAAAATGAATGAAAAGGGTACAACTATTAAAGTAGAATCCCAAAAATATTCCTTTAATATAAGAACTTTGTAATTAAAATACCAACTATAGAAATAATTGATTTACTTATTTATAACAAGGTTGATCTTAGACTTATAAAACTAGTCAAAATTTAAGGTGGAATTGTCATATGGTATAAAAACATGCATTTTTTAAATGCACTAATAAATAAATAACAAGACAAAGGTGTATTTTCTAAATAACAAGAAAATATATCATAAATTAGGAACCTACTCCCAAATAATTTCGAAATCATTACTTAATTTTCATAAGATAAAATTGTAAATAATTGTTCGCTACCGATAAACCCCATATCCTTCCCCTTGTATCAATTTTAGATGCTTTTAATATCTCCTCCTTCCTTTGGCATAATTTCAGCCAAGTGTTTGGGTCCTAAATGCGATTCACCTCCGTCACTATTAGCGAACCATAATTCTCCGGCATCGATCCAGACAAATTTCCCAAAAACATTTCCCCCAGAGCAGTCAGGAAAATGATGATGTGATTGCCAAAATGGGATGGACAATGGCCAAAATACGAATGGCAACGTATGTGGGTATATAAAGGATATGGTATGCACTCTAAAAAAAATATATAAAGTCTAAGGTTTTAATTTAATTCGGCAGAAGAAGGAATATTACTGAAATTTGGAATATTTTGATGCAAATATAAAATTAAAAACTAACCATAAATTTGATTGTAAAAATTCTTACAAGAAATTTAAAGAAAATATTTGAAAATTCCCCTCAAAATTCCCCCAATTTTTATGCCAAGTGTAACGATATATGTACATATAGGTTTTCGGTTTGGAGGGGCATGCAAATTGCTGTGGCAAAATGCAATTGAAAAGACGTCGAAACAAAGGCCACACAACACAAGTAGTAATAGAAACAGAAGCCGAGAGCCGGTATTTGCCAGGACACTCGGTACCCAGCCAGGACAATGGACCCCTGGACGATGGACGCGGAACAATGGGCCACAGGGACCGAAAATAAATTTTGCATGCTAAATGCAACAAACAAAAATAGTATTTTCCCAAAAATTCGCAGTGCGAAAGAGATGGCGCCCGTGGCCGGGCATAGGAATAGGAATAATATTGCACTCAATAAAGGATTTCCACTTGAATGTTTTTCGGGAAAAACACAATGCCGAAAATGGGTAAAAATAGAAACCAAAAAAAAAAAAAGGAGACGAGAGGAAAATACCAAACAAATGGCAATGGAAAACGAAGCTGCAAAACGAAATTGTTTTCTTTTTATTTTTGATTCCTTCTGTCACTTTTATTCTATTTCTATTTGTATTTATTTTTATTTTTATTTGTATTTATTTCTATTTTTTCTGGGTTGTATAAGCCGCAAGCTTCACATAACATGCGTTTCACAACAATAGCAACAATAAAAATGGAAATCTAAACAAGGAAAATGTATTATAAAGATTGAGAATATATTTTATTCAAGACAAGAAATATATATAGAAAAATAGGTGGAAATGTACAATAAAATGTATATTAATTTACAGCTCCCATTGCCACGAAACGCACTGTCCTTGCGGCCACCTACAGATAGTTGCAGATACGAGATACAGATACAGCTACGAGATACAGATACATCTGCGTAGCGCATCGTCCACACTTGATCGGCTTCTGACTTAAT
The DNA here is from genome assembly GCA_008042675.1 of Drosophila seguyi. Taxonomy (NCBI): domain Eukaryota; kingdom Metazoa; phylum Arthropoda; class Insecta; order Diptera; family Drosophilidae; genus Drosophila; species Drosophila seguyi. Next base: position 36,351 of record VNJU01003290.1, read on the forward strand.
GCAGCTCGGGCGTTCAGAATGCAATTTAGCGGAGCTCGCAAATCTCGCCGAGGAAGCGCGGCGGCGGAAAAACAAAAATAAAAAGAAAACAAAACACAAAAAAAAATTATACAATAAAATAAAATTCACAAAAAGATAAAGGAAATTGGGATGTGAGAGAGGCAATCATCAAATAAATATACGAGTGAGTGCCTCTCCTCGTCCAGAGTCCTTCTTTTTTTTTTCTTTTTTGGTTCGCTTTGGCAAACAAAGGGAAAACAGGAGAAAAGACGTGACAGAAAGGAGAGACGGGCGACGAAGGAGGCATCATCGGTCCCGTCAAAGTCGAAGTCCTTTGAAGATATTTGATACAAATTGAAAGCGATGATCTGGAAACGTCGAGTTCGAGTTGAAGTTCGAGTCTGCGTTCGTCGTGTTCCCGAATATCTCCGCCATCTCCGCCGTAAGTTGAGGCAATTTAATTCGCCAGATCGATTGCGGTAGTTGATCTTTGGGAACGTGCATCCCCAGGTTGCACTCACTCACTCCCCGGCAGATGCCTCGGGGACCTGAGTTGATTTGATTTGGCCAAGCGAATGGAAATCGAATCGAATCGAATCGGATGAATGGATCCGAGGAGGTAGCCGGGCGCGCGATTATGGATTCATTGACGGGAAACGCGAATGCGAGAATCATGAATGGGAGCAGAGAGATTCTTTCAGATATATTGATATAATATATTTAAAGAGATAATGATATGGATGGTATATAATTTTGGAGGAGTAAAGGCTCCTCCTTAAAAAACAAATATAAAAACCAACAATTTGAAAATCTATATTAAGTAAAATTCGATTTTATTTTACGGATTCATGTTATCTTTAAGAATTTAAAACATTAAGAAACCAAATTGGTCTTCAATAAAAATGATTTCAAATACTTTAAAATTTTGTTGGATGTATCATAATATTTACATTATTTCAAGCCATAATTATTTATGATAATTACTTAAGCAATTGTATACTTTAAGATAAAAATAAATAGGTTATAAATTAGTCAAATAAGAGAAACAAAAAGAATAAACTAGAAAGAAAGCTAACTTCGGCATGCCAAAGTCTGTAGATTCTGGCAGTTTTTAATTGGATCATTAAGAAACTATTTATTTTTGGTATAATACCATAAGAACTAACAGAAAATAAATATACAAAAAATAGTATAAAAGTTGGAAAGGCCTACATCGGAAATTAATATTAATTTTTCCAAATCTGCCTTCCGAAAGGTTAGAAAATTACTCAAAAACAAATAATTACTGTGCCGTTTTTCAACTTATTTTCATCTTATTTAATTATTTATTTAATTATATATTATACCAGAATTATGACTTCAACTTATTTAAAATCATATAACATATGAACAATAAGAACATTAAGAGAAAAAAATTATGCAAAGGTATAGACAAATTTTGCTCCTTTTCCAAATTTCCCAAATATTGCCCCTCCAGCTTCCTTTTTCAGCAAGCTTCCTTTTCGAATGATATTTATGGGAATGCTATCAAGCGTCCCTAATACAAATCGCTGGACATCTGCGAGTCCTTAACCCCCCACCACACCCACTCCACCTCTGCTGCAGTTTGTGCCTCTCATTTTTTATAGCTTCCGCTTCTTGGCTAACAAAAAAAAATTGCATTTGGAAAAATTACTTTGGGCACGCATGTATCCTGTGTCCTTCGTCTTTCGTCCTGTTACCTCATGGGTCCTGCACCCCCGCTCCATCCCTCTTCCCATAGCCTTCTCCTTCTTTTTTTGTGTGGATTTTTTTTTTAAATCGGCGTTTCCGTTTTTTGTGTTTTGTTTTTTGCACGACGCGTTCTCGCTCAGCTGTCCTGACTTCTCGTCCTTTTTTCAAAAGGACGTTCCTATTGCTCTTTGGAATTTATATTTATATTTATATTAAAATATTTATTCCTATTTTTTAATTTTTTGCGAACTATAAAATATAAGAAATTTGTTATCTTTATTCATTATAAAGATTAAAATAAAAGATTTAAATTAATTTGCAACTGGAAATTAAATGTTTTTTTTTTTTGGAAAAAGTTCTGAATTAAAATCCAAACCGGACTGAAATCGGTTAAATTTAAGCCAAGTTATGATCAAAAAGCCATGCGATTTTTGGGACAAAAAAAATTTAAGGGGTTACATCGTCAAAATTTAAAAAAAATGCGAAAAAAATAAAAATCAAATTTTGGAATGCAGAAAAGTTCTCCTTTGAAAACCAAGAATAATTTTTTTTGTTTATGACGAATTTACTGTTATTTTTAATTAATTAAATATATTTTAAATATTTGTTTTTATGAATTTAGAGAAATATATTAATTTTGATGTAAAATGTATTTTAAAAAACAAAAAAAATCCACATCAAGGCTAAATTAAAAAACAAAGAACCAAAACAAGGGTTCTTCACTATTTAAATTCTCAAAATTTACTAACAAAATTACTTAACTAAAGGTTCTAATCGATAACAATCGCTTCACAATTAGTAATCGCTAATTTTGCGATTTTTTGTTAATCTTCTGATCTCTTCAGTTCTTTTCGTGGAAGCTTTACTGTAACCGCTAACAGCTACTGTTATTGGCGGCTGCCTTCAACCGCTGCCCTCTGCCTCTGCGGAGGACGACAACGACGACAGTTAGTCTGGGCAGAGCGGCCATCATTTCGGATTAGTGTGCGTGTGTGTGTGTGTGTGGAGGTGCGCGTGTGTGCCTGACCTTTTGCATCTGCCAGAGGTCGCAGAGGGAAAAAAAAGGGGACAAGCGGGAGGGGGTAGGGAAGTCGTGGCTCGTTATGGAGTCACGCTCTTCCTCTTCATCCCCCGACTTCCATATAAATTAAGATCCCTAAATGCTGACAAAGGCCACTAATTCAATGGCAATAAAACGGATATTAAACACACATCGAACTCGGGCTACCGACGAAAGTCAGGCCAAAAGAGAAGCGGAGAGAAGAGAGTAGGGCGAGAGCAGAGAAGGTGGCGGCGGCGAAGGAGAGGATGTGGGAAGAAAGGGGGGGGAGTGATCATCCTTACCGCTCTGCCCACCTTTCACTATCACCTCTATACTCTCGCTCTCTCTCGCTCGCTCGCTCTCTCTTGGGTTCTTCCAGTGCTGCTCTCTCTTCCAGTGCTCATAACTTGGCGTTTACACTCAACAAAATTCGAAGCTTATGCCTTATAAAATATGTAATATAATATATATTTTAAATATAATAAATATTATAAAAAAAAAATAATTTCTAATATGTATTTATTTGTTAAATAATTTAATATCTACATAAATTCATATCTCTTATGCATATATACATTTTTTTCTGTGTATTCTATTCTTTTGCTGCCCATCGTTTGCATTAATGAATTAAAAATTGGAGAATTCGAGGGGGAAAATTGTTGACTATGGAAAAATGCGTTCAACGCTTGCGACTGCTGTTTTTTTTTTCTTCAGCTTGAATCCAACTGTTTTTCCTTCTTTTTCTTTTTATTGAAAACTTTTTTATGAACGAAACGGAAAGATGTGGCTGGAGATACCCTATAAAAAGAAAATCTAATATAAAATGGGATATATCAGACCTAGGAACAGTATCTTGTTAAATGGTTACTTTCTTACTTTATTTATTTCAAGATAAAGAATATAATTACCAAGTCGCCAAACGGTAACAACGGAAGTTCGTTTTTTTTAAATTTTTTTTTACATAAAATAGTGATTTAATTTATTTATTATATTAAATGATTTTAATACAATGCCAATTATAAAAAAAAACTTTTGCAAAGTCATTTTCTCTTTTATATATATGTTATTATTATATATTATTTATTATTATTATTATTATTATTTATTATTTTCCATATAAAAAAACCAGGGCATCTCTCACTTCGATATTACCTTTCATTTCCTGCTCCCGATCACTTTTTTATGACCCGCCGTTCGAACTGATCACTAATTCATTTTTCTAATTTTCCAAATGTCCAAGACGAAGAAAAAAAAAATATAGAAAAAAGGTGGGCCGCTGTAGGTGGGGGGAAAACCGGGGAGGGGCTGCTGCGGCTGATGCTGCTGCTGTGTACATTTTTCCGAGGGTCCGAGTGGCGATCGATTCATTATGTCGAGTAATTTATGTGCGCCGCTGTCAACTGTGAACAATTGCGCGGCTGCAACTGGTCTTCGATCGCCCCTGGCTTTCCCCCACCCCCCACCCCCCCTCCACTCCTACTTGTGTCAAAGGTCACTCACATCGAATCAGGTGCATCCCAGGGCCCCATAAATTAGCCATTACCAACCAATTATCAAGGCAGCAACGGCAACAAAGGGCACAGACCGAGCAGAGAGGGGGAAAAATGCTGAGGGAAATGCCCAAGGAAAACCCAAGAAGGAAACCCCGCGGGAAAACAGGAAGTTCTCGCCTCGAAATGTCACCGCTCTTTGTACCGGCCTCGATAGTCCATTAAAGGAGACCATGGCCAATCCAAAATCGAGTCAAAGTCCGATTCCGGTAGCAGTTTCGAAATTCTGCACAGCAAAAAATAGGTATTACATCTTTAACATTTTCTTTATGAAAAATTAAATAAATACTAAACAATTTAGTTGTTTTTATCCTTAAAACAAAAACTAATAAAGGACAAACTTCAATGTTTTTCCAAAGAATATTTGTTTGTTTTGAGAAAAGTTTCTAAGCAAATAATTATTGTTAGTTTTGTTGTGGTTTCCAGTGCACATTTCTTTCAGTGTGGCTACTGTGCGGTCGGTGTCTGGGAAATGTTTCGATTCTTTGTGCAAAATGCGGCCAAAACACTCGATGACAGGACGAGGGCCGGACGGACTCCTTGCGGAAGTTGACCGGATATTAGACAATCTTTGAAGCGATGCGGATGAGAATGCCTCCGGCGGTGAGCACTTACAGGTGGTGGGTGGGTGGTCCGCGAATCTAATGGCCAAAGATCTTAGGGAATAATACATATATAGCATGGGAATTCCCAGCAGATCGAGGAAATAAATAAAGGAAATTAAATGAGAGAAGAATATGTATAAAATTAAAGCTAAACTAACACAAAACCCACAAGGAAGTCAAAAATATGCCTAAAAATCTTGTTAAAAAAATCTGAAGCTATTTATATATTAAATTTTATATTATATATTAATTTTTCCTATAACATTTAACCAGTAAATCAGTTTCAAATCAATATAGTTTGATCTGTGTGTCAGATAATGTCCACTTTGTTGTGGCTTATCAAATTCTGGGTTCTGTGTATTAATCTTAAACCTTGTACAGCCTGTAATTGATGGATTTCCAACATTTTCCCAGCTTAGCCAGGGAAATCCTAACCGAAAATATGCCCTTACACCCCATGACCCCGACTCCCCCATGGTTAACATTAAACAAATCATTAAATAGCTCCTCCTCTCCGGGAAATCAATCAAGTTGGACAGAAGTAAAACAGATGCTGCTGCTGCTGGAGAGATTCTCCCACCAATCGCTTTTGGCCAACTGACTACCGATTTCTGGCCAACTTTTGAGGGCGACCACCCTGGGCGCAGCAACCAGATGCGCGCGCGGGGGGGGGCGAAGCTATCGTCTTATCCGAGAAGTTGGAGGCAAGCTGCAGCAACCGGTCGCCGGTCCCGGCCTGTCTGCAGTTGGAACTTTTAGTCGCGACCCGAACTTTGGGGGATTTTCTCCAACTTTGGCCAACGCCACACGAGCGGCTGGTGTGGCGGCAAGTGTCTCGCGCGGCCCTTACACAGCGAGAAATAATTTATAATATTTTGGAGAGTCACTAAAAGGGTTCTGGAGATTGTAATATTCGATGGAATGTTGTGAAATTTGGTATGTGGTTAGATATAGGGAATATATTTTAGATTGTTGAATAAGAAACTGTGTTAGGGGTTATATTTTGTAGTAAATTAAATCTAGAAAATATAATATTTGATAGAATGATGTAAAATTTGGTATGTGGTTAGATATAGGGTATATATTTATGATTGTTAAACAAAAAGCTGTGTTAGGGGTTACATTATGTAGTAAATTAAATTTAGAAAATGTAATATTTGTTAGAATGATGTGAAATTTGGTATGTGGGTAGATAAAAGGGAATTATATTTATATTCTCCACTTATTTCTTGATTTTTTTTTAATTTAAGGTAGTTATTACGCTTCAAAAAAACATAAACCCTATAAATATAAAATATTTAGTTATGGAAAATATAACTTTCGGTGTATTTTCCCAGTTCCCTTGCATGTGGATGACATGCTGTGCCGCTTATTAATGATATACAATTTTTGTATCATTTACGGGTCACAATAATGTGGCCCGCTTTTCGTTACCAGCTTCCCAGCTTCCCAGTTTCCAACTCCCCAGTGACCAGTGGCCAGTCTCTGTTTTCAAATCTCTGTTCTCTGTTCAGTGTTCCTTTTTCCCTTTTCCCATTCTCCCAAGTTTTTTTTTTTTGGGGCCTGCTCTGCACTTCACAGAAGCGCATTCTTTAAGCTCCCTGCCCGGCCATAATTTATTATGCGGGAAATCTTATTCACGTGACTTATTTGCTTCTGAATGCCGCCCGAAGAAGAATCGAAATCAGCATTGCAAACGAATATGTGTGTATATGAATATGAATATGCATATGGATGCCGAATCCCGGCCAGAAATCGCGGACAACTTGACCAGTTGACCACCGATGATGAGTCACCCTACAGAGGTGGCAGAGGGAGGGGGGTGGGGAGGAGAGATAGATAATGGCGGGTCGCCTTGATGTGGGTCCCCTTTTTTGATTCCAATAACAATTTCGATCCCAACACACCCAGCGAAGTGATCAGGCGAATCTCATTGGAGGGCACAGAGAGTTGTCCAGCTGGTAAAAAATAATAAACTAAAATAAAAATAAAAAAAATAAAATAAAAAATAAATAAAAAATAACTAAAAAAACACGAGTAGAACCTTGTGATGACAGTGGGCAGAGATCACGGAATTGGATAGTTAATGCATGAGAGATTCGGGTATTTATAGGATTGAAATTGAGGTAGTTGAAAGGTAGAAGATATCAATAATATATCTTGAAAATATATATAATTTTATAAAATAAAAACTATATTTATTTGTAAAATTATCTCTATTTAAATATTTATTTATAAGAACAAACTAAGCTTCTATATAACTTATGGATACTTAAGGAGCATTATTTAAAAATACGCTTAGCATGATATTTTAATTATATCTTAAATATATAATATTCCTAAAATTACCAGGAGACTTATAAACAATTTAAAAGTATCTTAAACATAATGTGTACTTAATTAAAGTTTTTTTTCTTTAAAAAAACCTACTAGCAAGTATAGTTTATTAATATAAATAATTTGAAAAATGTTCCATAATTTGTATACATTTTATTATTAAGTTTTCACCTCTAGACTTTCCCAGGGTATCAACAAATTCGCTACCCTTTCAGCCACCACCCTCATAATTTCGTAATATCTTTTTTTTTGCGCTTTGCCTTTTTACGCTTTGCTTTAATTTATTTTCATTTGGGGCCGCGTGCGATTTTTATGCTCATTTTTGTCGAAGACATTTAATGATCGCATATATAATTTGAGAGAATGCACAGCCTTGTGTGTCCCCCTCCGGCCCCCCCCTCCCTCCTGGCCCCATTGAAATGCGACGGCAAGGATCCGTGTGGAGGAGCTGGTGGACCTGTGATGGAGCTGCCTGGTGTCCCTCCGTGTCCGCTCCCTTTTCGCTGCAGTTGCTCATAATTTTATGGGAGCTGCTGGGCTGCCTCGGCAAATACACTCGCTAAATTTATGCACATTCCAGCTGACCCCCCGCTACCCATTGCCATTTCCATGACGATTCCCCCATGGCCCCCCCATGTCCCCTCCATTCTCCCCGATTTTCAGACCAAAAATTTGCATACCAAAGGCAGGAGAAGGGTGTGAATTTTTGTGCAGGGCCTACAGATACCCTTTTTTTGGGTATTAAATAAATATTAAATTAAGAAAGAAAATTATGGTAAATAATTTTTAGATTATAACCAAGGTTTTTTTGTTGAAATTTTTTTAATTAATTATATATCTAAGTCTTCATATTAGATTTTATATAAAATTAAAAAAATTAATGTCTAAAAACCTTGGATATAATTAAAAATATAATTATTAAAGCCCCTAAACCTAATTCTTTAGGGAATATACATTTTTTATTCATTATATCTTTCCCTTTAATTTTTTTATGAACTATAGCCTTATATAGTATTTATTATATATTTATATGGAATATTTTTATATATATTTTTAATAAAAAAAAATATTTTATAAATATTTAAAAATTAAAAAAACAATGTTTAGGTATTGTACCCTTTTACAGGGTATTTCTCCGTTTTGTTCAACCCAAAGTAGAACCAGGTGCAAGGACGGATTGGGATCGGGATCGGGATCGGATCCCCCGGCACTAAAAAGGAGCCGCTCGCTCAGTTGGAGCTCTTAACAAATTTGTTCGGGGCAACACGCCCAAAAAAAAAAAAAAAATGGCAACAACAACAACAGAAAGCTCAATCGCACGGGAGATCCAATATGCTCGCACACCTCCCTCCCCTTTTGGCCCCCACCTCGCCCACCCCCGTAGCCATCACCATTTCTAATTACGAACTCGTGTGCTGAGCTGCGTTTCGGTTTTCTCTTAAATACATACAAACAATGTTGTATGTATGCAGATATGTATTTTTATAACCGATACCAATTATTAGCAAGGGGTATTATGAATTAAAGCCAATTTTAAATATATAATATTTATAATATTATAAAATTAATATTATTTAGCAATAAAAAGCTCCTTCAGATACCTAAAACCCCATATTTTCACGATCATTATATTTCAAAAATATTATTTTTTCTAGTTCTATTAAATTCATTTTATCTTTTTTCTAAAATTCTTCTACCTACTTATTATTTATATTATTTTTCTCTATTTTGTAAACCCCCAAAACTTTGACTTCCGGGGTATCTCCGAGTCGATTATGCTCGAGCTTTCATACTTGTTAATTTATGATTTTCAGTGTTGGGTTCGATCTATTTCGTTACGCTTCTGGTTTTTTGGTTTTTGGTTTTTTGATTTTTCTTTTTTTTTCACTTCTGCGCTGCGGTGACATGTGGAAAAGGAAGAAGAAGAAGCAACAGCAGCATCAGCAGCAGAAGATAAAGAAGAAGAAGAAGCGGGACCAATGGGCAGCAGAAGCAAAAGAAGAAGAAGATCTAAGAGACCGCAAACGACAGCGAACAAACAAGGGAAAACAACACAAGAAGTAGAAACAAATAAGTACATAAATATATGTATATATATATGTACATATATATATGTGTATATGTACAAGAGCAATGACAACGCCTTGGATAAGCTGGGTCAAATTAGAGAAAAATAAAAACAAAACAAAAAAAAAATGGGGCGAAAATTGAAAGATTGGAAGGTCTTTCGGTAGCCAAGACACTTGTCTAGGTGCGGCACCTCGGCTTGACCCCAGCAATGTCCATTAATTTACACTCATATAGGGACAAGAAAGAGATCATTTAGATAGGTTAAGTTACCAGAGAGCGGAAATCTATTCAGATTTCCCAATTAATTTTCAAATTATCCTTACAATTAAGGAATTATACAAAGGATAATGTATTTTTGAACTCACCTTCTGCTTCTCTTTCTGTTTTCATTTATTGAATGGGCATTTCTTTATTAATTTATTTTTGCATCTGGATTTTTACACAAGCACTTAAAAACTTTGTGAAAATTGATTTTCTTTTCTTTTTTCAATAAAAAAACAACACGAAAACAAAATAAAAATACAAAATAAAGAAACTTTTTATATATGTATGCAATGTTTCCTTTACTTTCTTTGACTTTTTAATAACACAAAAAAAAAATAAAAATAAAACACACACAGGCTGGAAATACATATTTGATTTTTTCAATAAATACACATAATTTCTTTTCCAGTAAGACCACACAACAAAAACAAAAGAAAATAAGGAAACATTGGAAATTATAACTCGCGGAACTCACTTCACTTGCAAACGTTTCCACGGTCATTCCATATTAGAATATACATGTGTAAGTATGTATAAATGTTTGTGTTTTCTTTGGAGTAGCAACGGCATCTCTCATTGGAAGAAATGGCGAGGGCGTAATAACTGCAATAGGCGCTTACTGCCTGCCTTTTTGTTTTTGCTTCTTGAAAATATGTTTATATACAAATACAAGTACTTGTTTCTATGGATAAATACACGTGAACACGTATGTGTATTAAAAAAAAACACAGCAGCAAAATAAAAAGCAAAACACTCTCCCACTCTCCCGGAGGCACATTACAAATACATATGCGTATGCTTGTATGTATATATGTGTGTTTTGTATGCACGGACATTTTTTTGTTTTCCGCGAATTGGTAGTATTTAATTGTTTGCAATTCTAACACATAATTGCACATGATCATTAACATTAACACTTTCTATAAAACACAACGAAGCGAAAGAAAACTCAGACACACTTTTGTAATTTCGAACTCGCGAAAATGGATCTTGCGCGACCCTTTCCACGGCGCCTCCATAATAGAATGTAATATAAGAGATAGCGAAAGAGTGCAGTATTGCCAGATGAAAGGGTGGCCCTCTCTAAATTTGGAGAGTGGGAGTGGAGATTTTGCCTAAAATTTAATTATATATATTTTTATGGCAGATTTTTCGCTATTCTTTTTTGAATATTAAAAAGTAGATACAAATACACATATAATTAAATTAAAAAAAAAAAATACTGCTTAATAAATCCTTAAAAGTATTTAAATAAATTCTAAATTAGAAGAATAAGCTAAGCTGGCAACTCTCGATTTAAGTAAATCTCACTTGTTATGCGAGAGGGGGCTCTCCACCCACTCAGTCACTCTCTCGACTCTCTCTCTCCATTTCTCTTTTCTTGAGCACTTGCCAAATATTCCTTCAACCTGGAATGTGCCAAAAGTCAAGTCAGCTCGAGGCAATCTTGAATCTGATCTTTGACCTCCCCGACACCCAAGCAACACCACTCCCCGACTCCCCGAAAAACAATTTGCAATTCGAATTCTCGGCTTTAGTCAGCCAGGATAACCATTTAATTGGCCAGGGGCGTTGGCCGGGCTAATTGGGCGAAGATCAGGGCCCCGAGATCTAGCTCCCGAAATTCGATCTTCGACAGCAGATTTTCCCCGAGCAAAAACCCAAAAACGAAGAAGAAAGAAAATACAATTTGAGTATGCATTTTTATTTTTTTTTTTCGGAAAATGGAAAACGGGAAAATAGAAGTGCAGGCGGTGATCAGGGCAGCGACAATTATTCATCTCAATATGCCAAAGTCGCTTTCAACGCTCCCATTGTTTGGACATCGGGAAGAAAAGGGTCGCCTCGCCGGCAGGAGGCTGTCGAAGACCCAATTTTCAGCTCGAGGAGTTGCGCTGGCGGCTTAGCCCCGAAGAATTGGGCATGGAGAAGGAAGGAGGAAGGGAACACGGACAGGCCGGAGAATGGAGAAAGGCCAATGGGAACGAGATCAGAACAACAAGGGCTCAGGGAAAATGAAAATGAACAATAGGGGAAGGATTATTCCGGCAATGATCATCGGCCGGAGAATGAAGACATCATCTTCCCAAAACAGTAGGCCAATTCTCACACCGAAAGACAGGCACAGACTCGCAGAAGGTAAGGGGGGAGGGAGAAAGTCGGGGTTCTGTCTTAGAGACACGGAAAAAAATAGAATCTTAAAATTCTAATTTTTCAAAAATTTAATAAAATGTAAAAAAAATTCTTTTCTTGATATTTTATTATTAATTAAGTGGGATTTTAAGGGCGAATTGGAAGATAGAAAATTAATTAATTGTTTATGAAAACCTAAAATATTCACATTCTTTTAATAGTTATTTATAGATATTTTTTGTATGCTAATTTCGGGGTCATCTCAAAGTTTAAAAATATCATAACTTTGTCAAAGCATTAATTTCCATTCGGAAAACTTTGCTATGCTAGTTTTTATTAGGTTTAAAAATCTGCATCAAAAATTTAAAACTTAAAAAATTTTTTTTTTTTTTTTAATTTTGTCAATTTTAATAATATCACCCCTTATAAAATTTGAAAAAATTTTGTAAATTTTTTGTTCTGCCGGACATACCTAGATCGACTCGGCTGTTGATGCTGATCAAGAATATATATGATTTATAGGGTCGGAAATGGCTCCTTCACTATTTTTTTGACTAAAATTATAATACCCAAGGCAATAATTATAATCAAATTATTTATAAAAATTTTATATTCCATAATTTTCTACTCCAGCATTTTATTTTTATATTTCTCTACTCCTTCTTATTTTCTTTCAGTGTAAGAAGATTGATCTAGTTTTTCGGGCCTCCGTTGAAACAACTTGTGGCGGAAAATTGAAAGGTTAAAACCAAACATAAGTTGGACAGGTAACGTCGGTCGCCACCGATGATGAAAGAAAGTAAAAATCAATTTCAAGTCGAGCCAAAACAATTACTTTCTCATGTAGCGCTCCCACAAGGCACTGGAAAAAATGATCATGGACTTGATATATAGATTATAAATATTAAAAAAATATATTTTAATAATAGAAACTGATTTATATAACTTCCCCAGCCTTTTTCCTGCACTTTTTCCTCATAAACTAAATATTTTCATTATTTACGCCATTCAGGCACTTAGTAAGTATTATTTTCGGCTCAGTGTACTTGTGTGTAGGCAGGATAGTTACAAAATTTGGTTCGGCTGTCTTCAAACTTCAATCTGCACAACACACAAATAGTGTCAATCAAAGATGCTTGCACAACTCAAAAACCAGCTCGAAACCCGTTGCACACGGTTCTCAGCATTCCTGGAACCCAACAACAAAATATTTTATTATATATATATCTTTATCCCCCACTAGCCCGAAAAAAAGAAAATGTTATTTGAGTTTTTGGGAAATTCTACGCGCGCATTGACAACATTTCGATTTGATTCGATTTGATTTTAGCCTGAGATGTGTGGCCGGAGGGCCGGAGGGACTTAACTGAATTTCGCCCCATAAGGCCAATCTGTCCACTCGCCATTGTTCGTTGTTATTATACTTGCCTTGTTATGGCCCAATTGTTGTTGTTGTTGTTGGTGTTTTGTCAGCATCGGTTTTTAAGCCCAGAAAACGAGAGGAGAAAAATGGTTGATTGACAACGCGCCGTCGAGATACCTCATTGTTGGTTGCAGTGACTGAAGCTGAAGCCTCAAAGACGTTGGATTTTCCGTGAAAAGTGGTAACGGAGAAGGGGGGAAAACTGGACTTGGCGGTGGTCACACCTGCCACCGAACTTTTGTGGGTTAAAGACTGGAAGTGTCGTCATTATGGCTAGAAAACTTTTCATGTCTAAAAGTAATAAAACGGAAATATTCGATGGGACGAAAGAGATTTTAGTTGTAAAAACAAACTGGTTTTTTTAGGCTAAGATTTATCTAAGGGTCTCATATATACTTCATATTTTTTATAATTATAAAGAAATTTATAGATATTTTTATATTATATATCTTAAATTCACCTACCTCTCTAAAATTAAGTAATTTGTCAACTTTTATTTTCTTCAATTAATCTAAAAATAAGTAAGACCAAAATTCTAGTTTATCTAAATGTTATAATCAAATTTAATATATGTTTACACAACTGTAATATTATCAATTAGGCACTTATATATTGTTTATTCGCTCTATTTGTAATGCTAAGGCGATTAAAGCAGGCACTTGTACATTTTCACTAAAAAGTACTCAACTTTTTAATTTGCTTTTTAAATATATTTTAAAGCCCCGCCGTGTAGAAACGATTGAATATTTCATTTTCAGCTGCCGTGCAAACTATTTTATATACAATGTAATAACGCACAAATAAATCTCTTCTGTTTTTTGTTTTCTTTTTTCTGTCAGGACTTAAAATAAAAACGCGTTCGTTAAACTTTGATGAAAATTGCGCATACGCCTCGTGGGCCCACCTCTTGTCGGCTCTCTTTGCGGCGGCCAAAAACGTTCAACTGTAAATAACGGCGGGAAAATTTTTCAATTCGAATTTTCAATTTCCAACAATAACACAAGTGAGTCCAAGCCGACCGAACGAAATCTGTAGCTACGTATCTACGTATCTACATATCTTTGTATCTGTTATATTCTGATTTTTGTCTGCCCTTTTTCCCCATTTTTGTTTGTCTTTTATTTTGTTTTTTTTGTGGCGGTATTGTGTAGGCATTTCCGGTATGCGGCTATGAAGGAAATTTTTATGACGTCAACGGGCTCACAAAAGCTATCCCCCACCATAAAAAAAAAAATCAAAAAAAAAAGGAATGAAAATAGTAATAATAATAAAAAAAAGTATCTCAGTTGAAACTTTAAAGTTGTCTTCTTTTTCTTTATTTTCTTTTTCGACTGAATGGCAACCAATAAAAAAATGTTTTTTAACTGAGAAATATGGAATGAAATAATAAAAAAAAAAATATGGAAAAAACAAACCAAACAATGTTGTGGTCCTCTTCTGGTTTTTTGTAAACCTTTTCAGGTGCAACAGTGGTATGGAAATGGGTGGTTTTTTTTATAGTTGAAACGCTTTTAAGCCCAAAGATACTTTGTTTTCTTTTAGTAGAATTTTATTGCAGGTTTTTGAAATATTTGTAGTCTGAAAAATTGGTACTGATTCAAGATTTAAGAAAAAAAATGTGTTTAGAAATTCAATTTAAAAAATAAATAAAATTCCTAAAAGAGTCTTTTGATATTTTTTAAAATTTGTTTTATTATTTTTTAGTATTTTTATTATTTGTATTATTTAATAAAATAGTTTTCCTATCATTTATGCCTGCAAGGCACCACTGTTTATGTTTTCTTTTTTTATTGTTGTTGTTGGTGTCCGATTTGAAGTTATATTTCGTTTTGTATTTTCGGTATTTTGGCAATGAGCCTACAAATTGGCTTGCTTGTCTTGGGCCACATATGCATAATTAATTTCGTTTTATTTTTCTTTGACAATCCCCTTTGCGGCTTCTTCATCATTTATTATTATTTTTGTAGTTGCTGTTGTTGTTGTTTTTTTTCTTTATTTTTCTATGCAAGCTTCCGAGCAGCAGCAGCAACAACAACAAAAAATTAATAACACAAAAGAAGAACACAATCCCTTCGACTCACATCTCAGTCCATCTCTGTCTTTCCTTTCTTCTCTGAAACCTTTTTCGCTTGGCTTTTTTGTTTAATAATGAGACGACATTTCGAACGCATAAAATCGTCATAATAATTTTTGATATATGAAGCAGCACAGGGCGATACCAGAGCGCTAATATCAAACGAATTCTTTTCGAGATAAAGAAACAGCAGCAGCAGAAGTCGAAGCAGCAGCAGCCGAAGAAACCGAAGTGACCGAAGAACCCAAGAGGAGGGTCTCCGAAGGTCAGTGATGACCATTGATTGTCCAGTATGGGTCAGATTTTCAATATTTTATGATATTTCATTTAAATATTTTATAATAAGAAATTGTTTATTAAGAAGTTTGTTTATTAAGAAATTTTAAGTGAAAGTACAACGTTCCAAAGTTCTGAAGGAGGCTTTTCCAATCCTATAAAAATTTAATATTTTCTATCAGTCACAAAAGGAGAATTGATCTAGCCATGTTTACCAATTAAATTTATTTTAAAAAATATTTTTCTTTTATGTTTTTTTAAACATTTCAAAAAGCATAATCTAAATTGATATAAAAACTACTAAATCTTATCCATTGAAACGGCTTTCTCTCTAAAATAAGGTAATAATTTAAAGAAATCATATATGTCACAAACAATAATTTAAACTATTTTTTTTATATTAATTGTTTACCGAAATTTATAAAATATCTAAATATATTTTTTCAAATCTATATTTTTTTTTTTTGCATTGAACCTTAGGAAAAATAAATATTTAAGATTTCTAAACTATCAAAAGTATAATTTGCCTTTATTTTTAGCCTAAGATAATAACAAATTAATTTATAATAAATAAAAAAATAAAATAAAATAAATGTATAATGTAAATTACTGAGTATATTACTTAATTTTATTTAAAATTAAATTTAAAAAATTAAAAAAACGAAGCTAAATCTAGCTTAAAACCAACCAATTTAACAGCACTGCCTTCCAGTTGGAAACTTGATTTTGTTTTTGTGGAGCGACAGTAGCTCAGTTGAAAATGGGGAGCCCGAGAGCCTGTGTGAAGGAGAGGGGCTGGCGAAGGGGGGAGGGGCCTTTTGGGAGGGGCACGCCGATGCTGATGCTGAAGCTGATGCTGACGCTGACCAATTCTTATAAGAAAAGCCTTAAAAGACGCAGAAGGCAAGGGACATACATAAATAAATAAAACAGCCACAGAGAGTCAGAAAAATCGACAATAACAACAAGATGATGGGGGGGTGGGGGAGCGCGAGGGCTGCGGGGGGAAAGGCGAACGAAAAAAAAAAAGAAGAAGCATTAATCGTAACAATGTTATTAGTCGTACAACAGGGGATTAGGCTACCGATTCGTGCATCCAAGGAGATGGGCACCCAGAGAATTTCGTCTCTCCCGCTCCCGTTCTGCTTTTGCTGCCGTTGCTCCTCTCTGTATCTCTCTCTCTCTCTCTGTCTTGCTCTTTGTTCTGATATATCGCTCTAGCAGCCTCCCTTTCGCTCTCTCGTTGCTGTATTGTTGTTGTTGGTTTTTGGGGCGGGTAACCGTAACCTGCAGCTGCCATTCTCCTGCAGCTTCTTCTTCTTCGTCTTATTCTTACAGCTTCTTCCTCCCGCTGCTCCCCTTGCTGCTGCTCCCTACTCCTTCGCTGGCTTCTGATTTTCCAATACTGCTTCTTCTTTTTTACGCGTTCTTTTTGCTTGGAATACCCTTTAGTAATAGACCCCAAAGTGGGGGATACACTAGAGATCGAGTTGGGTGATCTTCCCGAGTGAGAGTTTGGTATCTTAGAATTTCTTTTTGAGTAATTAGAATTTAAAAAGCAAAATCTACACTTCGTTGGTTAAAAACAAAGCTAGCTAGTAATAACATAATTAATTATTATGACTCTAACTCAAAGTAGAATTTTTAAAATTATTATTATTAAGTTTTTTGATCCTGATTTAAATATGTTTACCTATAAAAAATGTAAGATTAAATATATATTTTTATCTGCAAAGCATAAAGCTTATAATTTTGTTACACTAGATAAGTTAATTTCTGTTTAATATTTTTAATTGATAATACTTTTTTAACAAACCTATTTACTTCTGTTAAAATTTTAAAAGTACTCAAAAATATTTATTAAATCTAGTTTTTTATAGATTTCAATATTTTTAATAAATTTTCAGGACAAACGTTCAACAATGGATTTTTCTGAATATTTAAATATTTTTAAACATCTTTATCCCTTTCTTTATCCCTTTCTTTTTCCTTTTATCCCTTTCTTAATACTGGATATCCTTCAGGTTGCAACTACTAAGGCAATATCACGTCCTTACTGGCTTTTCTCCCCTCCCACAAACCCCCCCTCCTATTTTGGGGGGGCAAGTTTTATGGACAATCTTATGACGGTGATTAAATCATGTTGCACAGGGAATGATGCGGCTGGGCCTTGTGGGAGTGGCCTTCCAGGGGGTGCCGTGGCGGTGGGGTGGGTCTCTTTTGGTCTCTCAGTCTCTGTCTCCGACTCGGCCTCGGTTTTTGGTTTCGGTCTCTCTGTTTGTTATTCCACCAACGCCAGATGGGTCATGATTGTCATTGTGCGATAATTGCAAGTCACGGTGCCCAGAGTACCCTATAAAAGCCCATAAATTATTGAGTGGCACACACTTTATTGTTGCTAATTTCATTTAAGGCTTCACTCCGTTGCCAAGGATCATAAACGATGCCAGTTAGTTTTGGCGAATACTTAAGAGAAGGGATTGTAAGTTATTAAGAGATCAGGGATAACGGACACTAAGTATAAAACTAAATAAATAAAAATTTTTTAAAATATAAATCAAATTTAACTCTAAAACTAATATAATAACCCTTAGTTTAATTTTATTTCTGTTTTCTTTGGTGCATAGGTAATGAAAATATCCTTTTCTTGCTAAATAATATCCTTAGAATTTTCTCTAACCAAAAATCCCTATAAAAGTGGTAAAAAATTCCTTAAAATCTTCATCCCCCTGGATTTTTATTGCCCTGCTGTGTGTCGAGTGTTTGGTTTGTTGTTCGGCTAATTGCATTAATTAAATGCAGCAGAAAATCAGCTAAAACCACCAAAGGAGCCAAGAGGCAGCCGTGAAGAGCCCTCGAAATTAAGACGGCTTCTTCAGTGTTTCTGCGGCAAAGTTCTTAACATTTTTTTATGGAGCTCAGTTGCAACATTGTTGCCTTTGATGGCCAAACAACTTTCACTGGATTTCAGAGAAGCGAACAAAAAGAGCTAGTCCCGCACAGTGGTCATCACTTCAAGTAAAATACAAAAAAATTGTTGAATAAAGTATATATTTTTGAATTTTAAATTGCACATTTTTAAACCCTGCTTTTGGGGGTCTGCTAAGAACACTTTCCTGTGTAAAAATGGCCTCAAATCAACACCAAAGTGAAGGGACAACCAGACCCTAGGGTAACATGGAAATGAAGGATGTTACCGAGGTAACCGCACTCTGATCGATGGATATTGAGGTATATAGACATCGAGACAATGGAGACGATAGAAGGAAACCTCAAAGTAATGGCCAAATAATTGCACATAGACCTCCGACCTTCGACCTCCTCTTGTTCTTAACACTGATCGTAGCCCAAAGCAAAATTGCTCCTTTTTTTTGTGGCCTTAGGTATTTGCTTAGCAATTTTTTACCCTGCTTGCTTTTAATGTTATTTTTTAGTACACAGATGAAAAAAATAGGGTTAACATTGATGTAGAAATTGTTAAGAATTTTGTATTGCTTCATTATTTAAGAAATAATTTTTTTTAGCTTGTAAAGAATTGTAAAAACTCATTAAATATTTTGTAAATAATTTTAAAGCATTAAAGATTTTTTTAAGATAAAGAAATATGACAAAATGTTTATGTTTTCATTTAAAATCATATTTTCTTAATATGCTGTATATAGAATCTTTAAATATAATACATAAATATTAAATTTTATATTGAATAAATGAAAAATAATGCATAAAAAATCTCTAAATATTATACGTGTTAATTTTTAGAATAAATAATATAATAATAATATTATAAAAAGTATAATCAATTAATAAGTAACTAACAAGTACTTTTTAAAATGGCATTCTTGGTTTTCCACTTTTCTTTTCTTTCTATATAACACTTTGTTGATTTTTAAATATATTATTAAATTTTTTTAGGCATTAATATATAAATATATAAATTTGTACAATAATGGACATGCCTTGATGCAAATTTCTCTCAGTGCACACGTGTGCAAGCAAGCGTAATTAACGCCAGTTTGAGGAGTTGAAATGCAAAAAGGTGTTAAGTGGAGGGGAGAGACGGAGAGGAGGCGTGGAGAAGAGAGAAGAAGGGAGAAAGAGGGCGGGGGTTGACCGAGTTTTTAATTGAATGCATCTGAGCGGAAAAGGTGAAAATACTTTGCCTCTCCCTCTCTCAAAAAAATTTCATTAAATAAAAAAATATATAAACATTTTATATAACAATTTTATCCAAGTGGATAACCCCTAATTACTTTAACAAATAAATAATTTCTTTCTTTTTATCTAAAAAATAGATTGATTTAATTTGTATATATATTTTTTATCCTTAATTAAAATTAACTGGAATCACTGTTAGGTAGCAGTATATATTTAAAATTTAAACTCAATGTTGTTCTTTTTTAGAATTTCAAATAACTTTTGTTAGCCAAGTTAATGCTGGCCAAGGAGAAACCCTAGGAAAGTGCGGGGGGGCCCCAGACCTAACCTTTAACCGACCGCTGCCAGTCTTCCAGTCCTCCAACCTTCCAACTTTCCAACCTTTTTCCACAAGACACCACAGACCCCACCACAGTCCCCACCACACCCCCGCTCATCACTCATCATTGAGTATAGCCAAAGCTTGTACCCTGTTTGCTTCGCTTCCTTGCCAATTTCCATTTTTCCGGTTTTAAGCTCACACCAACACACCAACACACACACACACACTTGTGGCCGCTTTCCACATAACCCACCTCCGCCACCCCTCATTTTCCATTACCCTATGCATTTTTCATGGCTCCCGTGTGTTAACAAAAGTTCTTTAAGTAACTTTAACCAACTGTTAATGGTTCCCTTGCTTCCGAGACAACGCGGCTCCTTCATCCTTGCCCTGCGCCTCCTGGCTGCTAAGTGCCTCGGAAAAGGCATGGAAAACAAGTATGAAAATTAACACGAACAACAAAACGAGGAATTTTCCTAATTGCATAACTAAACTTAAGCTGGTATGAAGCTTAGATGGGTAAATAAATATTGAATGGTATTAAAATCAAAAACCTCTTAAAATCAAAAAATTATTTTAGAAATGCTTGTAATAAAATATGAATATATAATAATAAATGTTAAAAACTAGTAGAAATAAATACATTAACAAAATATATAAAAATTTTAAGAGTTTAGCCTACATAGAATAAACATAAATAATATAAAAAAAAAATAACTTAGTTGAGGCAATGTTTACCGATTTAAAATCGATTTTTGCAAAAAATTTTCAAAATAAAATTTTCTTTTAGCTAAAATTTTATTTTAATTAACATAAAAAAATATAAATATCATTTTTGAAAAACAATATATTCAGTAGCATATATTTAAGAAGAGTAAAGATAGGAAAAAGTCTCTTTAATCGATTAAAAATCGATTTTAGCTAAGATATATGTACATCGAAAACTATGTTTCTACTCTCAAATACATATTCATTAACATATTAAAATATATATATTCTAAAGTGCATATATACAAAATTTAAAGGAATAAAATTAAACCAAGTAAGAATCGATTAAAAATCGATTTTAGCAAGAAAATACATTGAAAACTTAGGTTTTCTTCATTTTTTAGAACTAACATTAACATATAGATAGCTATATATTTCCAAAGATTTTGGAGTAAATATATAACATATTAAGAATTAAAATTAAAAATTAAAACAATTAGATCTTCCGAATCAACTCTTGTTAATCGATAAAAAATGTATTTATCCATACAATATTATCGAAAACTAGCACTTCACTAATTAATTTAGCAACTTAATTTCCCCAGACATTCCCCAAATTTTATTTTCTTTGCATTAAAACGTAAAAAAACAACAAAAACACCGCGCGAAAGTGATTGGAAAATGCGGTAGCTGCGATCACAATGATATATGGCAATCAGGCTCGCTGTAAAATTGCAACTGTAAACATTATGGCCTGTTAAAGACACCTCGCTGATTACCCGCAAATTGGCCTGGCCAAAAACATCAACCGAAATCAGCGGCAGATTTATGGATCTCTTGATAGCACCTCTCCTGGAATGATAATCGTAAAATCAAATTTGCAAGGTGGAAAAGCCAAGGGAAAGCCGCCAAGACAAACGATGAGAATCTCCGCAAGGCAAAAGCTTGAAACAATTAAAATTTTCCATATTAATTTTCATTAATGAAAATAGGGGAAGAGGGGGAAAAAATTACATATATATAAAACAGAAGAAAAAAAAACCCGAAGGAGAGCGCAGATTGTCGCTTGTCTCTTTGGCTTCTCGCTGTTTGATCGACAATCTCCACTCCATCTCCCGGTAGATTCGAGTCCAAATCTCTGACTCGATCTGGTCGCTCCCCTTTCCCCTCCCCTCCCCTCCCCTCTCTCTATATAGACCCCATAGTGGGGACCAGCTCTTTCGCGGACGACGACGACGACGACCGTTCATCATATACCCTTCAGTCCATTTAACACGTTTCTGACACTAATCCCGCCTTGATGAAACTAATTTTTTTCTCTCGTTGCTCGTTTTTTTTTTCTGTTTTTGTTTTTTTGTATTTCTTGTTGTTGTTGTTGTTTATTCCCTCGTATTTTCCAAGCGGCCCCGGGAGAACCTCGAGAAGCTCGGAAACCCCTCGGAGCCAGTTGATTTATTTCAGCGTGCGCTGCTGGTGATCTCCGATGCTTAGACAAAGTATATGGCTATATAAACTATATACTAAACCGGGCAAGGAGGGCACTGTGGAAAATAGGGGTTTCGGAAAGAAGTTCGAGAAAAGTGTGGAGAATAAAAAAAATATTGCATCATGAAGGATGAAGGCGATGGAGCTGTAAATGTTGGGAAAACTCTGAGAAGTTTCTTTAAGATTAATTAGAAAACCCTTAGAAGACTGCCACAAAAATCCAGAGAAAATGCTCACAAAAACCGCCCAAAACCCAGCAAATTCTCCTACAAAAAAAACCCTACAAAATAACTAAAAAAAGGTCTACATAAACCCTTAAAAACCCTCGAAAAACCCCTACAAAATCGCTAATAAACACCCTTACAATCACCCTAACAAAAAACCTTTAAAAATCCCTAGATGAATTCCCATAAGAACTCCCACAAAACCCCCTTCAAAAAACCCCTACAAATTCCTTAAAACATCCTTGAAAAAACTTATAAATAAGCCCCCAAAGAAACCCCTAATAAGCCCCCCAAAAACTCCTACAATACTTCCTTTAAAAGCCCTACAAAAATGTCTATAAAAACTCCTTACAAAATCCACAAAATTACCTTAAAAAATCCTTTTTAAAATCCCATAACTAAAGTTTACATTCTTTTAATTACAAATTTATAAAGGAATTAAGAAAATGGATAGGAAAATGTATTTTTGAAAATCAGCCTAACTGAAGTTGAATAAAAAGGTGCACTACAAATTCCGAAGTCAGAATTCTGCGACACGTAAATTATTTTACTGAAGAGTTTTTCGAGGGTTAAATTAAATTCAAATCAATTCAAAACTCAAAAAAAAAAATATTTAAAAATATTTTTAATAGATTTTAAAAATATACTCTAAATATATTAAAAATTCTCTTGCTATTTTTTTTCATTTCATAATTTCTCGCAGTGCTTAAACTGACTGACAGACTGACCAACTGACAACTGACAGTCGACGTGTTTTCATTGCCGCAGCTTCTGCTCGGGCTCATCGCATCTCATATTTATTATATTTTTTTCTTCTTATTTTTCCACAACTGAAGTGAAGTGAACTTGACTGGGTAGGAAGATAAAGACGGTGACGGAGACGGTATCGGAGAATTGGAGGCAGAGGCGGAGACACGATGGCTATATCTCTGGCATGATCTTGCCACAAATTAGTTTGGTTAGCTGCCGTTGCCGGTCCAGCCTCTGCGCCTGCCTCTGCTCTAAATGTGGCACCGAGAACGGTGGTGCCTCTTCTGCCTACCTCCTTCGATATTTATCACACAGTTCTTGTTTTCCTGATTTTTTTTTTTCAGATTTTTTTTTTTTTTAGTTTTTTTTTTTAACCCCATACCATCCTCCGTTGCGCTGTCAATCACTGAAATGTTTGTGGACCCGAACTCAAAGTCGAACTCGAAAAGCCGAAGCGTGGTTAAAGCGACTTCAAGTCCGGTTCGGTTTTTGATACCATTAAAGGCTTGGGGCATGCCCCACTTATGGTTCATTTTTATTATTAGTATTAAATGTTTAATGCACCGACTAAATATTATTTTTTTTTTAGATTATTTGGAATCAAAACAAACTATATTTTATAATATGGTACTTATACTTTATAAGGAAATGTACAAAATAAATAATTTCTTATGAGCATTAAATTTTTAGTATTATATTTTTAATTTTCTAACCAAATTTCACTTTTTTTAAATATTTGAATGTTTAATTCTATATTTTATAATATAGTTTTCATAGTATTTTCATTTTAAAAGAATACATTAAAGTAATCTTTTAAGTACTTTGTTAAAATACGTTCTAACTGTGTATAAACTTCCTTTTCTTTTAATTATTATAAAGAAAACTATATTTTTTCTTCATTTTTCTTTGAATAATCCCACAAAGAGGTATCTTTCGGTCTAAAAACTCTCTTTAAAAACCATTCAGTTTCTGGTTCTTCTTCGGACATTGCAATGTCATGCTTCATTTCCTGGGTTGTCAATTTGTCTGGCCAATGGTCGGTCGATCGGCAGCGAGTGGAAATCAAATGAATTATCGCTTAAATGCCAGCAAATGATCAAAATAGCAGGTGTACCTCTACGGAGGGGGAGGGGTGGTGTTGCCTAGGCTTCCATATGGAAGCTTAACTTCTTACAACATCATCTCCCAACTAAATCGGAAATCTGAAATCACAAATCAGAAATCACAAATCAAAAAAAAAAACAACCCCGAGAACTTTTGCAGTTCGAGGAGTTTCCGGCATCCGGATGCCAAGTGGGTTTCGAGATAACTTAATTGCTGCAAAGGGATGACGATGACGGTGTGACGGGGTGACGGGATGACGGTGAAGCTGCCTCCCCCTAGTGTTATTGTTGGCAACCGCCTCCAACAGCCAAGCTCAAGGGGGTAAGAACGTAAATCCCATTATCGATAACGCGATAATCGCCTGATAATCGGCCATGTTATCATCATCATCATCATCGTCAGCATCATCATCATCGCGAGGCAGCAGAGCGGCTTCTTCACCACAGTTCCCGGAACCCTTTTTGTCTTTAGTTCAGGGTCTTGTGGTCTCTAACGAAAAGGGGTTTTCCAGGGATATTCATAAACCGGAGTTAAACAGTAGCTACCTTAGATTTATTTTTCTAATTTAACAATTTATGAGATATATATACATGGATATTTAGTATGCTTTTTCCTTGTTAAAAGTTAAGGAAGTTTGGATACGATGTTTTAAAGGATGGTGTATAATATGAAATTATATGAGGCATTACTGTTAAGGATATAATAATTAATTAATCACATCATTTATAATATCTTAACTCATAATATCATATTACATAATTTATAATATTTCATCATATAAATATTATAATACTATATATCCTTCATTATATACAATAAAATAATATAATACAACAAATTATATAATATATCCCTTCAAATAATATAAGGTTTTTTAGTATTAAATCATATAATACCACATCCTTTATGACACATATAATATTAAATCTTTTTATAAAATTTAAAATTTGAAATTTAAAATTTTTAAGAAATATATAATATGATATGATGATATAAAGAATGTGGTATTATCTGATACGATACCATAAGACAAATTATATTATTCGATGGGATGTTATATGAAAAGTTATATAATATTATGGGAATATAAAAAATAAAGGATATAATATGATATTATATAGAATATTATAAAGAATGTGACATGAAATGAATTTATAAGATATTATGAAGTATATATATTAATGATAAGCTATGACTTTATAGGATAATATATATTATAAAGGATATATAATAATATGTTTCTCTTTTATTAACTGGCCTGCTGACAGCACTGTCATAAACTCATAAACTCATTATTACCCCGAAAGGGTTTCGGCTTAGTCCACTGGCTTACATAGGAGATTAGGTCAGTAGGTTGGTTCTCCGAACCTAAAGATGAGCTGCTGCCGCCAAGTGGGTCAGTCAGGTTGATCTACGATCTACGATATATGAGATCTATGTATCTTGCGATAGAAGTTCCTAGCTCAGCTCATCCTTAATAAACTGAACGAGTTTCTGGGCGTGTGACTTCCAAGTTGTGCAATTTCAGTTGAAAATATATAATCAAATCTATAAATTTACTTAAGATTAATTAATAAACTACATTTACAGGATATAAAAAAACTTATAAATAACAGAAAACTTGAAGTTTTTCCGAGTTATTTAATTTTAACACTAGCTTGTCGTAGCCTTGTTAACCTTCGCCGGCAGGTCAGCCAGCAGGATGCGGCTTGAGATGGCTTGAGCCCTGGCCGAGATTAAATTCCGTATACTTACTCGGCCGCAGTCCTGCCGTCCGTCCGTCCATCGTTCGCATTTGTATTGTTTCCACGCTCTGGGACAACAATGAAGGCGATTAAAGGCGTTTTATCCTGCTAACCGCAGTGCGCTGCTTGGCGGTCCATCCTTTTGTCATGCGGTTAATCCTTTGGCTATGTCGCGCGCGAGGCGAGGGCGGAAAAATACGAAAAGGACGCTGCTGCCACTGGTCGGGCAGGTCGGGCAGGTCGCCGGGTCGCCGGGTCGCAGGTCACAGGGCGCTGGGCCAGCATCTCCGGCACAGGTACTCAAGGCATTACCCAAAACTTGTGCAGCTTACGCGAAAGTCCTTTGCTTGAATCCTACCGGCCTACGGTCGTCGAGCACTGAGAGAAAAGGATATAGGATAGGGTATATCCTAATGTGTCCTTATTTTATTTCTTAGTTATTATTTTACCAAGATTTTTCTTATTAATAAATAAAAATCATAAAAATAACTAAGACTTATAATAATATTTAGTCAGAAGTCAGGACATGGGACAAGTAAGAAAGCAAAAATATTTATAAATATTTATATATCCTTTAAGCTACAAAAACTTAAAACTACAAGCATATTTCTATTTAGATCTTAAATTATTTTAAAAATTAATTAGCATTCAATATTTCCTTGCATTTAGGTCCTGTGCCATTTTTGGTCCTGTGCGTCGTGTGCGCGGCCACTTTGCGGTTGCAAGCGCTTAACCGCATCATAAAACCATCAGGCAGCATAAAGGCAAGCCATTATAATCATCGGGCCACGCACGGCGAATAAACCGAATATACCTCGAGGGCCTCGGGATCTCGGATCTCGTACCTCGGATCTCGGGATCTAGGATCTTGAGACGTCCCCTTTCCCGCTGCGTCCTGCCTGCTGCTTCCCAGCTGCATTGCATTGATCCTGCGGCTCGCCTTAATGAAACTGGGAAAAATGCAATGGGATGAGGACGAGATCGAGAACGAGGCCAAATCCCTAGAAGGATCTGGGGTATCCGTTGCACTTGCCACTCTTTCTTTGCGGCTTCTGGTCTTTAGTTTTATTCCATTGCCATTTTTATTGATTTAACCCGGTTTTCAGGCTACCTGAAGGTCCTTTCTTTGATGATTAATTATTAAATCAATGGAAGGAGATTGGCTTAATTATAATATTAAGTGATATTAAGTAGGGATTATATTTTATAAATATTTATTTATTATTAATTAGGCAATAAAAAAACCGTAATAATTAATAAGGAACTTATTTATGTGAAATAAATCTTCTTATTTTACTTGTAATTAAAATTTATATATATTAAATACAAAGCTTTGTTAAAACTCTTTATATTTAATTAGTAACTATAGTATTATATCGTTTATATATATATTTGCCTTGTTCTCGTACAGTATATAACATAAATATAATTACTTGGGAACTCTTTGCTATTTCCCAACTTTTATGGACTGTTGCCTTGGCTACAGGAAGCTTAATCAGGCTATTTGTGCCACGCCCACATCATTACATTACTTATTTTATTACAACCACGCCCCATTTCGACACTGGAATTCTTTTGCCGCCCCTCTTTACAAAAAAAAAAACTAATTTGAAGACAATAAAAGGCAAGGAATGAAGGCTAATGAAATTTATTGGCCCAAAAGAGGAGAGTTAATTTTGTAAATTTATACTTTAATATACATGTACAATTAAATATATGTATATAAATTATTAAATTTTATTTTGATTTGTTTATATTTTGATTTGATTTAAAAGAGAAGTTCCTTATATAAATTCTTACAAATAAAATATCATATGTGATCTAAGGAACCCAAAGATCTATTATAATATAGTTCAAATTTCGAAATGGAAGCTTTTTTATGAGACCTATGCTTTAAAAAATTATAATTACTAAAAAATGCCTAAATTTTAATAAAATACCATACATTACACAAGTTAAAAGTAGATTTTATTAATTTTTTTCTAGATTTTTATTCATTTTGAAGAACCCATCTTCAGTTTTTAATAATTATAACCTTTTCTTAGCTTCCATCTTTAAACTTAAAAGCTGATTTTAGTTCGGTCTCGTCCCATACAAATTTTCTAATTAATTTTGAAGTGAATTTCCCCCAACTTACCCACATTTCTGGCAGTGCATGAGGCATGCCACGCGCCTACGACAGAGGCTAATGAATGTGCAGGGCAATAAAAAATCAGCCAAACGAATTGTCGTTAATCAGCCGGCCAAAAAAACGAATGCGCCAAACTGGTAGCAAAAAAAAAAGAAAACTTAAAAGAAAACTATATGGTTTCCAAGTCGAAAAAAAAATAAAGAAAAACAAGGCAAGCTCTTTCAGTGGGCTTCTAGCTGGAAACCTGAACGAACGCCCACACGCAATCCCCTTCCGCCGAGCAATCAAAACTGTCGCCTATGAAAAATGTTTTGGGGCAAATGGCGGCGAACTTTTCGCGGCTGGAAAAAAGAAGCAAAAAAAAGGAGAATTATGGGGGGGGAAAAAACAAGCACCCACGGATACATACTATATACATATGCTGAGGCCCAACTTTTGAGTTTTTTCATTTTCAAATCGGTTTTCTCGAGGCTTTTGTTCTGAAAAGTTGAATAAACTCGGGGGTTTAAGGTATAGTATTTATATCTAAGAGATATATCTATATATTTGCGATATTTGATATATGAAATTATAGAAAGCTATCCAAATATTTACCCTTTATAACTAAAAACTTGAAAAATTGAAATAAACCTTTAATACATTGAATCTTTCACCTTAATACGTTCTTTGTTCTCTTAAATAATTAAAATAATATGAATAGGTCGTAAAAGTAACTACATTTAATAAAATAAAATAGTTCTGAGTACAAAAGATCTTATTAAACTTATATTCCAACTTTTCTGTACCCCAAAAGCACTTTAAAGTTTCTTTAGAAACATTTCGTAATGGAATTTAATTTAGGTTTTTCTTTTTCTCCTCTGTCTTTGCCATCATTTTACCACAGTTTTCCCCAACAACAACAACAACAGGAACGAGCTTGTTGGGGGCCCCAAATTGTATGCTAAGCTGTGATAACTGTACCCCTCCAAGGGTAATTGCTTCATGTTTCATCTACACATCAATTAGCCGCAACAATTTAATTTGCCGGCTCAAAATGGCGAAAAGTGCGAGAGGAAAAATAAAAAAAAGAAAATTAAGAGAGAAAAAATAACAGAAAAACAGTTTTGACAAGAAAAATCCATAAAATATTTGTGCAACATTTTCGCTTGGCCGTTATAGCGGTGAGTGCGAGTGAAAAAGCGACCAAAACAACTGTCGTCAGCTATTTCAAATTGTCATAAAAATTTGATAAGGGTTTTTCCGACCTCCCCCCCCTTGGCGTTTTTTTCCTGCGTCAGCTATAAGGCAGCAAAAAAAAAAAAAAAAAAATTATAAAAATAAATAAAAAACAAAATAACGGAAAAAAGTTTGGGGAAAAAAATTAACTGAATTGGTTGTTGGTCGGTTTGGTTACAAGCAAAGTTACATATCTTCATGCGAAAATCATTTACAGGAAAGCTGTGAGCCGTAATTCACTTTTAAGGATATTTGGGAAATATTTCCCCACTCAAAACCTGTTGGGAATTCTAAGCTTGAATTTGGGAATTTTTTAAAGTTAAGAAATTAAAAAGTTTGAACCTCCCAAAGCTGAATTCATATTTCTGGTCATCAAACTAATTAACAAAATTAAATTATTGGTACCAACTAATGTATCTGTTTAAGCTGTAATTTTATCCATTTTTTCTCTATTTAATTACAATATCAGTTACTCGATTATCCCGCATTTAAGGCACCACCTTTACCTTTATTATCGTGAAATCAAAGCCACCTAGCGTGGCAAGTACCTTGGCTCTTATTTTGCGTAAATGATTATCGAACAATGGGGCCGCCCATTGCGCCGACAGAGAGGGGGAGTTCTGTGCGAGTGAGTGGCTTCTGCCTCTCTCCCTCACACCACAGCCAGTGGCAGCTATAGCTGTGTTGTTGTTGTGCGAGTGTGAGTGTGCATGACAATTTTGCGTCGACGGTGAAGAAGCAGAAGAAATACGTAGAGGGTCCAGCGTTTCGCTCTTATCTTTCGCTGTTAGCTAACAAATTTCTGCGTTGTTTTCGCTGCCTTGTCGTTTTCATTAAAATTTCATTGCTGCCAAGGTACTTTTTTTATTTCTTATTATTATTATTTTTTGTTATTTATTTTCCTTATTTTTTTTTGCGCGCTTGGGAGCAATGTTGAAGCGTATTTTTGTTGTCGTTTTTTTCTTTTTTGGGGTGTGGTTCCACACTCAAGCGAACACGCACACAGGCGAGCACACCAACAACACAGAGGTAAATACAGCTGCCCGAGCAGTGGGTTGTCTCGCTCTCACCCGGCACAAGAGTACATTGTCCAGAGAGAGATGCCCTGAGCAAAGACCCATCCAGCAGCACGCAGCACGCAGGGCGGCAGCAGCACAGCACAGCACAGCGCAGACCTGTGTGTGTGCGCGTACGGTTGTCTCGCTCTCACCGGCTCACTGGCATTGGACCGCTGAGCGTCAGCCATTGCTAAAAGCAGCGCTCCCTGTCGCTCGCGCTCTCCCACCCGGGTGAAGCGAACCGGTAGTTGTTGTTGTTTCCGGCGGGTACTGGTCGGGCGACTTTTGCTCTGCCGCCCCGGCTCTGCTGCTCGCTGCGCTGCTGGCTGGCACAGTTGCTTTCTGGCAGTTCGATTTCGAATTTCAACGTGTTTTAACGTGTTGTCGTCGATAGTTCGTCCGCTCCGTTCGTTCGCTCGACCGCTCTCTTCCAGTCAGTTTTCGCCGCGTTCGCCGCAGTAGCAGCAGCAGCAACAACACAGCACACACTCGCCGTCGCCACCACGCCACGCCAGTATAAGAAAACAAACAAACAAACCAAGAAACCAACAAACAACAAGCGTAACAACACACACAAAAACAAAACATAACGAAAAACAAAGAGTTGAGAGGATACAACAAGCCGCAGAGTATCCGAAGCGAAATACTAAGCTCCAGAGCCGCAGAGATATATCCCATATGCGTATATCTCGGATATATCCAAGTGCCAGTGCCCGGGAATCTGTTTTTTTATGGTGTTGCCAGTGCCAAAACAAAGTCCAACCCAAACAATAAACATCGCATAAAAACGTAAACCCCCTTTTGGAATACCGTTTCAAGATATAGAGTCTGGATCCCCCGATCTCGATCTGTGCATCTTGATCCGAAAGCAAGTTGCCATTGGAATATAACTTAACCGACGACGACGACTACGACGCCGCTTTTGCTTCTAGTTTTGTTTGTGTTTTTTTTTTCGGTGAGTGCGCTATCCGATATCGATCGGTAAAAAAAAACCCCATATCGGTAAAATCATATATCTATCCGATCTCTTGAGGATTTGCGGATTATGATACTTGGATTTGTCAGGGGGCGGTAATCGGTAGATTTAAGCAGGTTGTTTTTTAAGGGATTTTTGATTTGAGTTTTACTTGACTCTATGGGTATATATTTTCTTGATTTACGATGAAAACTTGACCTACAGTAGTTCTTGACACATAAAGGCATTAAATATGGTAGCTGTAAAAGTGTATAACTTTGATTCCTTGTCATATCTTCAATATTTCAATATTTAGGATTCTTTTTCACTTTATCTGGGTTAATTTTTGAGTTTTACTTGATTTGATGAGTATATCTTTTTTGACTTAGGATATCTCTTGGTTTTAAAAATGTAATCTGCAAATTACTTCAGTTATTAAAACATAAAGACATGAAATACAGAATTAGCTTTCTTTCTAAAGTGTGATTCCGTGGCTTATCCTTTTAAAAATTTTCATTACTTTTTCATTACTTTATCTCAAAAAAATTATTTATATTTGAGATGTTGCCTCTCCGGCTTTTTTTTCATTTGAAGTTAAGTTCTAAATCAGGAATATCTCTACATATGAATCCTTATAATACGTATCATCGTTATTTTAAGAGACACTTAAAAGCTAAGAAGCCTTAAAATCCATTCGTTATAAACAGTTTATGGTATTGAAAAACTATATTTCTAAAGTATTGATAAATTTTCCGAATAAATAACGTTCCTCATGAGATCATATGCTTTGATATATGATATTATATACAATATAGTATTATAGATTTATCAATATCATCCTTTAGGATGTGATATGACCCAAATCCCACTTCTTACTAGTCTTTGAAGAATTCTAGATCAATTTGTAGGGATTTTGCTAATATATACTGTATATATAGCATAATCTTAAATAAACCTACTCAAATACCATTTAAAACTCAAGTACTTAAAATATTCAGTATATTGTCCATTTATTTAGTCATATTTCTCCTTAAATTCCGTTTATTTTTGTCTAAATAATATTTTCTAGATGCTTTTCTTGGAGTTGTATATTGTAACCAATATCTAAACCTATTTAATAAAATCCCCAACTGGGTTTTTAGTGCAGGAAACTCTGAGATTCACCCGCTGACTAATGTCCGGGCACAAAATGTGAGAAAATGCCCGACCGCAGACCGATGATATTCGTTACGATTTTCATAATTTTAATGGGCATATTAAGGCCGCCCTCTCTAATTAGGCAAAACATTTCGTTCGGATGCGAGAAATGTGATAGGGAAAAAAGGCTGCCCCACAACAGGGCAAGGCGTCGACCAAAAGAGACCCTAAAATCTAATATTAGACATTTCTTAGATACAATAGAGCAGAGGGGCCGTCAGCCGACGGACCCATCGACGGACCCGTTCAGGTCGCATTATTCACACATATTCCCCACAACGCTCGGCATCGTCTTCTAATTTCAAAGCGGCGGCTATAAATTATAATATCTGAATAAAACGTTGACTTCTTGCCGCTGCTACTTCGTTGTTCTGTGTTATTATTATTATTATTATTAATTTGCATATGGTTATTAATATGCAAGTCGATTTTTACTCATTTTTCTCTCTAGTTTTTTATTCGGTGTTTGAATTTGACTTTGATTTCGATTTCGATTTTGGTTTCGAGAGTGCTTTTTTCGATTTTTCGATTCTTCGCGGAGGGATCTCATTGGGTTCGCTAGACTGAAGCTGGAACGCGCCCACGCAGAGCCTAGATCCCGCAATGGCTCAATGCCTCAATGGCCCAATGTCTCAATGCCAATTCATTCATTCACAACATCCGCCCAGCACTCAAGCCCCGGGTCTGGGTCTGGCTTGGGTTTATGTTTGTGAATTGAAAGTCGCCAAGATTGCGCCGCGACACATTTGATACCTTATCGCGCCCATATCCCCCAGCGGAATGAGTGAATTTCGCTCTAGGCGGCACTGTAAGAAATGGGGGGAACTTGGAAAAATATAAAGTGGAAAGTTGGTTTAAAAAAACTGCAAGCTTCATTCAATAAAGGAATATAGATAATGTGTTTAGGGGAAATAAGAGAGCTGGTTAAAAAAAACCTCAAGCTTCATTTCATAAAGGAAAAATAGAGTTTTATATTTTGAAATCCGTTTTTGGCTTAAAATATTGGAAAAATAATTTGTACTTAAAAGAAAACTTTGTAACTTATAATTAAAACCTTATAGAATTTCTTTTTTATTTTTTTTTTTTATGATATATATAACCAACTAATTATAAAAATAATAAAACTGGAAAATATTATATTGTGTAACTCTATTTTTTAGGTTTTTTAGGGTTTTAAAAACTCCCTTTTCAAGCTTTTAACCTTAGCTAAATATTAATATTATTATTTTTATTTTAATTCCAATTAGTAATACTATCCCTAAACCTTTTTTATCCCCAAAAAATCCTATTAAAAACCCCCGTAAAATTTCTCTCTCTGTGAAACGGTAACCATTGTTCCGCTTCCCTAGCACGCCCCAATCTTTGTGGATTTGTTGTACCTTCGACTGCGTCTTTAACTCTGACTCCCACACAGTCGATATATAGATAAAACCGTACCTGGGAGATCGTGTCTTGCCTTTTTTTTCTCTCTTTCTCTCTCTTTTTTTTGTCGTCATCTTTTGTCAATCTCTGGCGGCGGTGGCGGCGGTTCCGTCGCCTCGCCCTAAGTGAGGTTTCATTTCATTCCATTTCGTTCGATTTTATTTCTTAGATTTATTTTGTGTGTGTGTTGTTGTTGTTTTTTTCCTGCCTCCCAATTATTTGTATTATTAATTTTTATCTCTCTTCACTCTTTGCTCATTACGCGATGTTGTTGCTTCTCAAATTTCGTTGACAAAGCCATTTAAATAGAAATCACTCAGACGACGGAGGTAGTTTTTTATATATATATCTATATATATTTTTTTTTCTATTTGTGGCTGGTTCCATTTCCAGTTTCGACTTATCAAGATCACATTGACAATGCGTCAAATATAATAAGTTTTTCTAGCCCTCGTTGGTGTTGTTATTGGTGTTGTTGGTGTTGGTGTGGCTCTTAACTCTATTAGTCTATTATTGATTTATTTTTTGGTCCACTCTGTCCATGATGCAATCATTTGTACAAACCAAACAACAGCCGCAACAAGCAATTCATTCAATACTTTATAGCCAATACTCTTGTTGTAGATTTCATTGTTGGAATTGTTGGAATTGAAGTTGAAGTTGGTATTGAGGGGGGAAAAGGCAGAAAATTACGTAAAGCATTAGACTTTTGTTGAATTGGAAACAGTTTTTATGGAAATTTATCAGGGGTTTTTCTGTTTTGTGAATGAAGAAATCAAAAAGACCCAGAAAAGTTGTTGAAACCACAGAACCGAACCGTATCTCCAACTGAGTTCTCTTTTTAATTTAATGCATTAAAAGTTATCTGAACTCTAATTAATTATAATATTAAATAGCCCAGTTTAAACTATTTGTAATATTTATTCTGTCTAAATATGATGTATTATATGCTCATTTCTCGTCTAACTCGCTTTACTTGGCTAGGATTGAGCTTTAGCCAAACGCTAATTGTTGACTTAATGGGGAAACCAATTATAAAACCGCATAAGTAATTTGTTATGCAATTCATTTTGCTTAAAAAATTTACATTTTAAGAAATCAGAAAATACTTGAAGGAGACTCTTCTTGACTTGGTTTCTTTTTGTTTTTTTGTTGTTGAAAGTTGAGAGGTATATTTCGGGATTAGGCCTTAATCTATAGGCCATGGATTAGTTTGATTAGGCAATCTGTCGGCGTATCTGCTAATTACAGCCACTGCTGCTCAAGTGTCAATTTGATTAGGTAAATAATAAATAATTGTGCGGCCGGCGATAAGCGATAAACTAATTAAAAAAACTTGTCGCCGCGGTCACAAACAGTTAGACTTGCCTGATTTCTAGGCCATATATGTGTATCTCTCTAGAGATATATATGCACATATATGTGCAGGAGGCACTTTTTAATGCGTCTTAAACTTGTCAAATCTTCACACTTTTTCAATTATTTGGCACGTTGCTTAATTAAACTTCAGCCAACGTCAACGTCAAAGTCAGTAGTCAGCAGACAGAGTCAGTAGTCAGTAGTCAGTAGTCAGTAGCTGGGATCCCCATCAACAGCCTCATCACAATTCGTAATCATAATCATAATCGCGATCCTCGCTATCCAGCGGCAAGGCTGCATTTTCACCCGAAAGCTAAGCCTGAGCTGGCCACGGCTAAAATAAATAAATATAATTTTATGCGAAAACTGCAAATTTAAATGTCAAAATGCATTTGCGTAGAAATGGCTCTTTTTGCAGCTAACCAGTCAAAAGTCTCTCTCTTTCTCTTATAGCAATAATTCCATACCAGTTTTCGGTGGGACGTGACTGCGGCTCTTCTCGTTCTTTGTTGCGTTTATTAAGTTGCATTACTTATATGTATGCTTTCCCCCTTTCCCCATCACCCTCCTGAGGAGACTCCAACGCAGACAGACCGAGAGGGACTTGTTCCAAGCCATGGACCACAGACCATAGACCACATATTCCAGTAGCCGCGGCTCAATGTAAATGAGCCTGAGAAATGCATTTCGGTTTCTGTTTCTGTTGCTTTCCCGCTCGCCATGGCTGCCATGGCATGTTAGCCAAGCTCAAGTGTGAAGTGTACACTGGTCAGCCAGGCAGGGGAACTAGTTGGTGGGTTTAAGGAGAGGAAGATCCTTAATTTATAGGTTTTCTGTTTGGTTTTTTCAAAGAAAAATGATGCTGAGAGGTGGATGCTTATTCTTTTCGTTAAATTTTAAAATGTATAAATTTTGTATAATTCAAATATGATTATATTCATTTATATTATATTTATGTTATATAATATTAATTTTTTCATACTTTAAAACTATAATTTCTAATTTTATTTTTTATTAACTACTTTATAACTATTTTTTATATGATTTATTATAATTTTACCACTTTATTAATATCAAGTTTGCTTCTTGTAAGTTTTTAAATATTTTTAGGGCAGTAAAATAATTTGACAAAGTTTTTGCTTATTGCAAGTTGAAGATTGCCTTTATAAACATTTTACATAGCTAATTTTTCAATGGGAAAAATACATCTATATATTCTATACTTTTATATTTCAAAATACTTAACAATTAATATTAATGAGCATTTAAAACCCTTTGTTAATTTGTTATATTCAATTAACTACTCATATTTTATGTATTTTACATACCGACGGGTAAAAGTTGGAAGAAAATAACCTTTGAAATATATATTTATAATATTATTCGAGCTTAAACCTTGATGCCCGAAATCGAAATATATTTTTAAGAAATATTAGAGGACCTTGTCTCGCCCTAATTAATTAATTGTTTATAATTATATACAATTATGAATTATATATATCTATATATAATTATATACAAAAATGATTTATCTTTATTTTAAACCAACGAAATCAGCAAGAGAAAACGATTTATGATTAATTAAAGTTTTTTCTACATGAAAAATAAAACAATAACTTAAAGATTAATACTATAAATCATAAGTAAAGCCTTGAAAGAAATTTTAAACTTTATAATATGGGTTGATGATTTTGAAAGTGGTATATAAGTAAATAAATGTGAATATAAATAAATATATCTAATATTTATGTTATTTTATATGAAAAGGATTTTATATAAAATAGCTGACTGATGAAAAAATATTAAAAAATAAATCAAATATCAATTTCAAATTTTTTTTAGATATTTCAAGTTATGTGAGCTTGGCTTTAAGATCTTTAGCTTTTGAAATTGCTTTACTATGGTTAAAGTTATACCAATAAGTAAACCTTAGCTAATATGGTTCTAAAACTCTAAGTCAGCTCTCAGTTTAGAGATAATTATTAAATAAATAAATATACAAAATATATTTAAATATTTTACCACCTCAGAAAATGACTTTTAAGATATATACAAGCTCCTTAACAAGCGTATATGTAGTTTTTAAGTATAGTATAAACTTGTATATCATTCCCTTGATCTATATTCCCCACTCCTGCTGGACAGTGTGGAAAATGTGCAATGTGCCCGGTTAAATTAGGTTGTTATGGCGAGCTGGTTGAGGCGGCAGCTAATAGCTGCGACTAGCCACTAGTAGCAGGCACTAACAGCACTACTATCTAGAGAGAGAGACTGACGGGTTGGCCAGGGCTCCTGACAGCTGCACACAGTGCCCGGCTGACTGACTGACTAACTTAAATATAGATACGATTATTAGTCAGAGCCAAAAGCCAGAAAAATATTATGCAAAGTTGGACCATTAATCATGGGAAATAAAGAAAGACGGAGATGGAGATGGAGATGGAGATGGAGACGGTGAGGTTCGAGGCGGATCGGTTTGGGAATAGCTTCCCATGGCCCAAATGAACAGTAGCCAGAGTGGCAGTTCGGTTCGATTTCTTTTCTCGACTTTCCCAGGGACTTTTGCCATCGACGATCGAGATCGACATCGACATCATCAGCGAACCAAAACACTTGGATGTACGATGTGCACATGTGCGGGTTCGACGGTAGCTCTTCTTGTGGCAGCTTCTTCAGTTTGCTGCTGGGATATATCTGTGTGTTGTGTTGTGTTATGTTGTGGCCTTTATTTTGTTTTCCTCCGGCTGTTTACCCAACAAATATTATTTTGACCGTAATTACGCGAGTGCAAACGAATTGATATCTGTCTGTGACTCTGTTCGTAGCAAGGCGGAAATTGTTAACGAAACCGAGAGTGAAAATCAAACCAGAATTGGTCAAATCAAAAGATATATACATATATATATCGTAGCATCTATATGATCTACTCCAAAATTCGTACGTGATATGTGGCCTGCGTAAATGATTTTGTTTCGACTCGTTTCGGGCCTCACAATGGTCGTCTTCTTTTTCTAAAAAATAAAAGAGGAAAAAACCAGCGGGGCCTTCTCGTTCGTTTTGGATTCTCTTTATATATTTTTATTTTTATTTTTTATGTTGCCTTTTTTGCCATTTACCATGATTTTTCATAATCAGCGAGGGAGGGCAAAATGTCTAGAAAATCACGTAGAGCTCGCTCTCTCTCTCTGTTTTGCTGGGATCGCTTCGAAAATGTGTCACACACGCACACACTTCTCGGTTTTTGACAGATGTTGAGAGTTTCTAGGAGGGGTTTTGTCAATTCTTTTTTTGAAGGGGTAAAGGGGTAGGGAGGAATAATTAGGAGGTATTGAAAATATATAGAAATAATTAGTAATAACTATAAATATAAGCTACTTTCATTAGGTATTTTATGGAATCTTTATGGTAGTTTTTTTGAACTGAAAAAAGGGTTGGGAATCATAACACATTCGAGATATTGAGTTCTTTGGTATAATAAATATATAAAATTATGAAGTGTATTATATATTACATATATAATTTTTATTTATTGTTTTATAGAATTTTAAGCATATTAAAAACCATACTTTATGGTTCTTTTGTCGAACTGAAAAAGGAGTTGAAAATTACAATAGCTGCAAGATGTAAATTTCTGAAGAGGCTCTGCTTGAAACTTCTGTTCAAAAAAATATATTTTTCTATATATTACTCTCTTAACATTTTCCAAATTTTATATTTTTTAACTAACTAAGCAAAAATAATTTTTTAAAAAACATTAAATACTTTTAACCACGTTCCAACTATATCTTTCATACACTTTTCCACTTTAAACTCTACAAATATGTTCTATCTACTTTTCTCTTCTAAAATCCCTTTAAACCTCTTCTTTTATTACTTAAAATATTAAACCTTAACCCTTTGATTGTAATTAATCAACTTGTAAGCTTAACTTTCAAGGCCAACTATCAATTACGGCTTTAGGTTTGTGATCAGCTTCCGTTTAGTGGGAAGAAGAGTGCTCAAAATACCCGTGTGTCCCATGTCACCGAACCCTCCCCGAAAATCGAAATCAGAATTCCGAATCCCCAGTATTCAGAATCCGGCAACCAGAATCCTGGCTTTATCCCTCGGAATTGAAGCCAGATGTGTTATTAATTTGCGTGTGCGCGTGAGCATGTAATTTGGGATGCGGCGAGAGACTCGGATTGGGTTCCCGATGCCTTTCGGTTTTCGGTTTTTCGAGTCTCTTTTGGGAGTTTTTCGGGAGTGCATTGAGCCATGAAAGCGACATGACAAAACAAAACAAATTTTACATACCCCAGAAGGACACCAAAAGGATGCCGAGAGAGGGTCTGTCTCTCTGTCTCTCTGTTTCTCCGGTGATGATGACAAATAAGTAATAATAAGTTCGGGTCTCGTTCCCTCTGCCCGTGTTCAATTTCAAAACAATGCGAGAGGTGTCGGTGTTCGTGCTAATACCGCAATTGCCATTGGCCTCTTAACCTTTCAGTATACCAGGGTCCTTAAAAATTCTCCAATTCTTAGCTATCTCTCTCTAGTCTCTCTCTGGTCTCTCTTCTGTCCCTTTTCTCCTCTCTGGCGATATTTTGGTTAATTTATTTTTCGCACGAAATGGCATAGAAACCGAGTATGTGTCCCCTAAAAGTAGATTTAATCCAGCCTGTAGTCTGTCTCTATCTCTGTCTCTGTCTATGTCCCTGTCCCTGTCTGGGCTTAATCTTAATTCCCATTGTCCTGGATCAGGTCGGTCTATGTTCTATGCCCGTTTTTAGTAAGTGTCTGAAATAATCCTGCGGCTAAGCGCAGATCAAAGATCTTTAAACCGCAAGATAAGCCCGAGCCGAGACTCTCTCTCTCTCTCTCTGTTGAGTCTTCGTTTCGGTTCGGGTCTTCGGTAGGTTGCTCGGCGGGCCCTTTTTGGGCGGTTGGGTAATCTTCCCGGCCAGATTAGAAGTTTTTACATCACCACCAGCCTCGGGATTAGGCCGCCGAAGGAGAGTTTAGAACCGCAAAGAGAGAGAGAGAGAGAGAGAGAAAGAAAGATATATAGTGTGTGTGGGTGGGCCACAATCGGGCCTTATAAGTCCACGTTCTTGTCAGTCCCGGTCTTAGAGTGTAATTGGAACTCGTGGCAAGAGCTTAGCCCACACAACAAGTACACCAAGTTATCGGGTTTTTGAGAACGTGAATTTCACAGATAATTGTCGAATTTGTAAACTGTAATTATCACAGTGTTTGCTAAGATTATTAGTAATTTTAAATGCCACAAAATCTGAGTTATCATATGAGATTTTTCAAAAGGATCTAAAATTGATTTAAAAATATTTAGTTATCAACTGGAAAATTGTAGAAGACAAGGTGTAAATGTTAAGGGGATTATAAGAATTAATTAAAGAGCTTTAAAAGAGTAAATATATTAATTTAAAATCTTTAAAGATAGTAAATAAATTCATTAAAGTCTTTATATTATTGGAATTATATTAAAGACTAAGTTTAAAGCTTAAAATATACATTAAAGATATCCAAGGTTACCAAGAATTAAGTATATCCCGGATATATTTCCCCTAAAAATCCCAAAAATTCAGAATTCTTGTATACAATTTCCTATATATAACTTATATTAACCCCTCTCTCTTTACAGATACAACCATCTAGAGCGAGATCCTGCCCGGAAGACAAGCAATTAAGCATAGATCCTAGAGCTAGTGCTAGGAGCTAGCGATCATATCATCCTTTTGGGGATACTAAAACACATTTATTCGGAATACCGACGGCGCAAGGACACAGCTTCACCGTGGCGCTGCACTCCACCGAGGCCCTGATGGCGGCGGGCTTCCTCAAGTCGGGCGATCTGGGCCCCCATCCGCACAGCTACGGCGGTCCACATCCGCACCATTCGGTGCCCCATGGACCGCTGCCGCCCGGCATGCCAATGCCATCGCTGGGTCCCTTCGGCCTCCCCCATGGACTGGAGGCCGTTGGGTTCTCCCAAGGTATGTGGGGTAAATATCGCATCGACAATTTTGGTATAAAAACTACGTAAGCAAAATAGATTTTTAGATCAAATGTGCTGAAGGTTGTCCCATATTAAAGATTAAAATCTAAATTGGGGTTTATATATTGTATTAAAAAGGGTTATATTTTAGAGTCTTGAAAGGTTTGTTTCTTATAGGGCTTAATATAGTTTTCCTTCTTTTTCATTTTTTTTTAAATCAACTTAAAGCCTTTTACCTTAACTATGATCAAAAATTGACTGTAGTTTCTATATAAAATTATTAAAAATTTCTTTTAAAGAGTAAAATTTAAAGTAGAAATAGTTTCATTAAGATTACAATGATATAAACTCAAACAAAAATATTTTACAGTCTTGAAATTAATGTTTGTTGTAAATTTTGTTAATAGTTTTCCCTCTAAAATTCCTTCCTTTTTGATTTTTTTATACCACCTCAAAACCTTTTTCGCTAATTAAGTGATCAAGTTTTGACTTAAGTTTCCACTTTTTCTACTCTACACTCGGTGGCTTCCTCTTCGTTTAGCTGCTGGCTGCCTTTCAATGTCAGTTCGCATCGATATTGCATAATTATCAGTTAAATTGTCAAAATGAATAATGAGCTTCGGCCCG
Organism: Drosophila seguyi; assembly: GCA_008042675.1. Lineage (NCBI taxonomy): Eukaryota > Metazoa > Arthropoda > Insecta > Diptera > Drosophilidae > Drosophila > Drosophila seguyi. The sequence continues at coordinate 78,290 of VNJU01003290.1, forward strand.
ACTTTATCTTCCAGTTTGTATTATTATTATTTTTTTTTTGTATCTTCAAGCTTCAAGCTGAAGCCTGAGCTTCGCTTGGCTTCTTTTGGCTTCGGTTCCAGTTTTGCGCTTCGCTCGGTGACGCTGCAAATGACAAACAAAACCTGACAAACAAACAAAAAAATATCACTAAAAAAGAGCAGTAAAAAAAGCAACTACAAAATCACAACAACAATTTTTATATTGGCTACAAAATGCCAACAAAAGACTTGGTCCAAAGCAAACTTAAAAAATTATTGAGCAGCCCAAAAAAAAATCATAAAAATCAAAATAAGGAAGAGGGAAAAAAAAGAGACAATCAATTTGGAGTTGTAAACTAAAATTTTCTATACAATTTTAAAACTTAAAAAATTAAAAAAGACATTTAAATCGTGTATTTCATTTTGTAAATATAATTTTTGTACAATTTCGAAAATAGAAATAGTAAAACAATAATTTCAGAGTCTTAATAAAATACCATTTCATGGCAATTGAAACTAAGAAAAGAGAAAACAACCCATTTAGACTCTATTTTTCTACAATTTTGCACCTAGGAAAAAGGAAACAATTATTTCAGATACGTTACTAATTTTGTAAATATTTTTTCACAATTTTAAAAAGAGAAAAAATAAAAAAATAATTTTAGAGTCGTAATAAATTTCAAAAATATTTTTTTAATTCAATTCTGAAATTAGAAAAGAAGAAATATATCAATTTAGACTCTATATTAATTTTAGAAATTATTTTTTTCTACCATTTTTAAATGAGACGAAGGAAAACCAAGTTTTCAGACTTGTTTTTCTAATATTATTTCTGTACATTTTTGAAATTAGGAAAAGGGAAGGAATTATTTGAGAGACGTAATTAATTTTGTAAATATGATTTCTATAAGTAATTAAACAATTTTGTATTTGATAAACCATAAAAAGTTGGTCAAACTTAGTTAGGAAATAAATTTGTGGCTTAATTTAAGCTATTTAAACATTTCCTTGAACTATATCTTTTCAAATGCTGCAAAAACCTTCCTGGAAACCCCCTAAATAAGCTAAAAAACTCAAAACAAATTGCTTAAGACCATAAAAAAAATATGGATTTGAAAAAAGGCCAGACAAAACCCCAAAAAGAGAGAAGTTAAGGTGCAGTTTTTGCTAATTAAACAAAAAGCTCTCACAAAAAAATCACAAAAAAAAACACAGAGTCAACAAATGGCAATTAATTGATTTGGCTAAACTAATCCTTAGCTATTTATAATCTACCAATTTTTATATAGAAATCAGTCAAGAGTTTGGCGACCATTTTGAAAGCGAAAACGAAACCGAAACTGAAACCCAAAAGCGGCAGCTGCAAGTTGCCGCAGCCCCGTGAAGTGAGCCGAAGTGAAGTGAAGTTTTTTATTCAATTTATAAATTCATGACCAAAATGACTAACTCATTAATTTTTGATAGGGCCCAGGCCAGGGGAGGAGGGCGGCGACTACGTGTATTTGGGACAGGGCCCGGCGACGTATACGTTGTTTTTTTCCTTTTCCCCTTTTTTTTTTTATATTTCATTTTCCTGCAAGAGAGGAGGGATGATGGCAAAGCAAACAATGCGGCGGCTTAGTACGCAGCACACACACAGAGAGAGAGAGAGAGAGTAACAAAAGATATATGTATATAGAGAGATATATATGTAGAGAGATGTATGTATATAGCACACACAGCTTATGTACAGAACTAAAAGGGAGTCGCGTTGGTTTTGGGGCGGCTGCTGCTGCTGCTGCTGCACGGGGGTTGGTTGCCGTTTTCCTTTTTTCTCTTAGGGGTTGGCCTCTAGCATTTTTCGGGGGTTGTTACCAACACCACAAAGAGGGGACACACACACACATATACATCGAAATAACGGTTATCGGGCAGAAAATATTACTGGGAAAAGTCAGTCGTCGTCACACATGGCGTATACTTGATTTTGTACTCCTCTGGCTTTACCTTCAGCACATTCGGTCAGGCACTTGGCCAGCTTTAGGCAACTCTGAACTAATGTATTTTTATTTTTTTATTTTTTCTATTTTTTATATATTTAAATTAATATAAATATTAGGTGTAAACACAAGAAAACAGCGTCGCGAACGCACCACATTCACACGCGCCCAGCTGGACGTTCTGGAGGCGCTTTTTGGCAAGACACGTTACCCGGACATCTTTATGCGCGAAGAAGTGGCACTCAAAATTAATCTGCCCGAATCCAGAGTACAGGTGAGATTGTAAACTAATATAATATAATATTATAAGCCTAAAAAACCTAGTTTAAGCCTCGTTTAACACTCTCCCCCTAAGCAAATACTCTTTAACTTTGACGGAAATCTGCTTTTTTGACTTTGAAAATCTCTCTCGCACATGTGAGCTTTTTTTGTGAACTCAAAGACCCAGAAAAACACACCCACTTACAACACTTGTATAGTTGGTTTAATTAGATGAAATGCCCTTGGAAAGTTACAGCCAAAAAATCCCTAGGAAATCCATAAAACAAACAAATTACAACAGGGAACAGATTGTGTTGGGTGGGTGTGGTGGATACTGGTGATGATATACTATATATATATATATTCTATACCCCTCACTTTATGACACATATGGAGCGCACAGATTTGATGACTTCCAAGGCAAATAGGACGCGAGAGTTGCCGTTTTCCCTTTTCCCCCAAAAATACCAAATCCCTTGTATTATTTGCCCAAAGTATTATTTGCGGGGTATGACAAGTCACCCCCCTAGGACAGGACATAGCACAAGGACGAGGCTATAATGGCTGCGTAACTGGAGTTTGCTCAAGGCATTAGTCGAGCATAATTTGCGCTAATTTTTAGCCTTCACCAGATGAGTCCACGATGACAGCGAATTGTGCAACTCAATCGAGGGGATTGCCGCCGTATTGTATCCTAGATACATTTACAGATCGGTAGTTCGTGTGTGTTTATTTAGGCATCTCTCTCCTCCTGGCCTAAACAAACAAGTTTCCCTAGCGCCGCCCAGGGTCGGAAAAACAACTGCCAAATGGCCCAAAAAAAAACGATCGAGGTTGCTTCCGGTTTTGATGTCTGCTGGAAAAACTGTCATCTCTTTGGTAATTTCTTGGGAAAACACAGCCGCAGCAACAATCGATCGTTGCAATGTAAACACACACACAGACACAGACACAGACACAAGGGAAAACAAACATTATTGGCAACTGTGCATTCGCTGTCATTGATCTATCGATTTGTTGTTAGCTTTGCTTTTCGCTTTCGGGCCCTCTTTTTGTCCCTGTAATTTAAGGACGTGACATTGCAGGGCCGAAGGCAGTTGGTTTTATGGCCAAAAGCAACAAAAACTGCCAACATTTAAAGGTCTTATTCAATCGGGGAATTGCAAATATTTGACAGGATATCAGCAAATGTGTGTGTTGAGCAGGAAAAGATTTAGAGATCAAGACACTTGTGGGGACATTTGGCAAGAAATAAGGGAGTTAGGAACAGTAAAAGCATTAAAAAACTATATTTTTAAAAAAAGTTATTAAAAAGCAATAATATATACAAGTAAAAAGATCAGATTTAAAGCTAAAAACACTTTAAATAATAATCTGAATAAATAAATAAGCTCTAAAAAAGAGTAAAAAGCATACAGCACAAAAACACTAATGAACCTTGGATAGAAATTTCCTTTTATGGAATTCTGGGAGCTAGGTATACCTTAAAATAAAATATTAACTAAGTAGAATTACTAAGTAAAGATGGGTATCCTTAGAAATTTGTACCAAAAAACCCTTTAAATATTTATTGTACATTTAAAAATATTAATAAACTTGCTTTTTATATAATTTTTGAATAAAAACAAGTCAAGCTAACAAAGAAGCAAAAGCAGAAGTATAAAAAAAAACAACTCTATAAAGTATTCTGAAAACATTAAAAGCCCAACAAGTATTTACCAAGAAACTTACTTGAAATAAAGCAGAAAATTCAGTAAAAATAGGAAATTCAGCCTAAAAAAAAAACGCAGCAATGAGGGAAAACCTTTAAAAGAAAACAGGCCAGGCCCAGGCAGTGAACCGAGAAACCAACTGCAGTTACGAACATTAAAGAACAGGAAAGCTGAGGAAAAGCGACCAGGGAAGCCCCTGCAGTGGTCGGTGAAAAACGACACGTTCCTCTAACCAGTGCCAGGGGTGTGGGGAAATGTCACAAGCAAAAGCAGAAGCAAAGCAAAAGCAGAAACGAAGCTAAAGCAAAAGCAGAAGTGACAGTAGCAGTGGCAGTGTTGCAGCAAGGACATCTTGCACATGTCCCATGAATTGACTTCTCTCTACCCCCCGCCCTCGTTGAGATTGTTTCCCTATTCAAAAGTTACGTTCTTAATACAATCGATTCGGGTAATGCACACCAAGAGGAAAAGCGAACAGGACAGGACAGGACAGAGGCAGGACAGTGCAAGACAGGACAGAACAGGGGCAGGACAGGACAGGAAGCGGGGGCCACACGACATTTGTATAGATTTTCCACATGTCTCAATTCTCTCTCATTCTCATTGTTCTCTGTTGTCCCTACCAAGAGCTGGAATGTCTCATATCTCCTGTCTCCTTTCTCCTGTCGCCTTCCTCCTGGTAAAAGGTGTTCTTTTAGGCCCCAGAAAAGGTGCATAAGAACAGTGATTAGAAAAGAAAAGTTATGAAAATTATTTTAAGAAAAATTAAGAGTATAAAAAAGAAGTAAAAAGGGTCTTAAAATTTCTTTAAAATATTTTATTAAAATTATTTACAATCTAAAGTATATTTTTAATAGATATTTTACCCCAAAAAACTCCATTTAAATCTCTCTATTTGACCCACTGTGCCTGTGCTTGCCTGTCTTTCGAGTGACGCAACATGTCAATGCACAACACAGGCTACACACCTCCCATTAAAAAAACACACACACCACACACACACACCCACACAACGCATCAGATTACACAGCAATGAAAACTAGGAGGAAAACCGTACAAGACTTTAAGCAAAAAAAAAAAAAAAAACGAGAAAATAAAACGAAAAAAGAGGGAAAAACACGAATCGTTTGCATGTTACACAGAGGCGTCTGGCTTTTGGTTTTCCTCTCTCTGATCAGGGGGGGGGGGGGGGGGGCCA
>VNJU01003290.1:83469-115695 GCA_008042675.1 Drosophila seguyi
TGGGGGCTACAACTGGGGGGGGATTCCGTGTTACGTTCCGTGTTTTGGGATTCCAAAGAAGCCAAGCAACTCAATTAGCCAGTGAGCAGAGGGAAAACTAGACTAGTAAAGAGTGAGGAAAAACTACAAATATATATTTATTTATAGAGGAAAAAGAAATTATTTAAAGGTAGAAATCAAATAAATTAACTTAATTCGGGTGTAAAAAAAATGCTAAATATATTAAGCGAGGTCACTTTTTAGGCCTAGACCACCTCCAAAGGATCTCTCACTCCCTCTCTTTTTATGAGTCTCCCTCCAGCTCACAGCAGGATCCCCATTGAAAGGTCACCACATAAATAATGATTAACCTTCGCGAGGAGGAAGTAAGAGGAGAAAATCAGAAGCTGCATCAGCAACTGGCAACACAATTGGAATCTCAGAATCCCCGCAACGAAATCAGAGTCATAATCAGTCCAGTCCGGAGTCCCCGGGACTTTGGCCTGGTAAATATTAATTGAATGATAGGCATCTTTATGGCCCAGTAGCAAACCGAGATCAGATCCCGGGGTGGGTCTCGGTCTCGGTCTCGGTCTGGGTCTCCTTCCCCAACTCCCCCTCCCCGTATATTCACAGCTAAGTGAGAGGGCGTTGATTGCAACCAATACAAATAACGTAATAATTTTACGCAGCTTATCTGCACCAGAACAGAGCAAACATTTACGCCCAAATGTTTTCATTCGACGTCCAAATCCGAATCCGAGTCCGAATTCGTTGCCAAAGGAGGGTTGCAACCGGCAGGGACGGCTGCCATCGCTGGCCCAGTCATAAATCATTGAGGGGAAACCAGTAGAGGCAGCGGAGGCAGTCGAAAGGAGTACAGAGCCATCGGAGGCAGCATCCCTTTTAGTCCCTGTGCATCCTTAATAACAAATAGCCAGGAAGGACCAATGCACTGCAGGAAAATCGGAAGAGCAGCACACCAATTATTATTTTTTTTGCTTAGTTTTTCAAGCTAAAGGAACCTTTAAAAATATTAATTTGATGTTTTTTACAAAGAGGTTTAGATAAAATTAAGTTTGGGTTACATAAAACAAAAGCAGAAGCTTGAAATATGATTTTATATAATTTTAAAAGCAAGAAAACCCATATATATTTTTATTTCAAGTAGAAGGAGGTGGGAATATTTAGTTTAAAATATAATAAGGTAGGCTTTTTATTAAGGAATTTCATAAAAGCAATTTTAGGTAATTAAAAGCAAAAGCAGTAGCTGAGAAATAATACTTTTTTTATGTTAAAAGCCAGGAAAACGTAAATGTTTTGACTTAAAAATGTTTTTATAAACATAGAAACATTACCAAATTAATTACGGAAAATTTTAATTTAACTCAAAAATCGTAATAACATCTTAAGGAATTTAAAAGTCATTTTAAGGTAAAAATATTTATTTTAAAATATTTTTTGGAGTACCAGAAAGACAAGGAACTCCTTCTGGAACTTAAGAACCCATTGGATTAATATTTAATTTAAAAAAATTCAAGAAATAAAATAGCTAATTTTGAATTAGTTATGAATTTACATAAATTAATATATTACAAACTTAAAATATTGCAAAAATTCAAAAAGATAATCAAGTTAAATTACAATTACTTAAGAAGTAACTTGAAACGAATATTTTTCTTTTAAAAAAGTAAGTGATCTAGTAAGGATTAATTTTTGTAAGCTACTTAAAAAATATAGAGCATATTTTGTAAGGATCTAAAGGACTTCCCTATATATACATTGTTTTTTTCCATGGTGTAGCTGTAGCTTTCCACCCATTTCTCCATTACCCTAAGCGTACGGCCTTCCCTCCCATTGTCACCTCATGGATGCAGGACAGGATTCAGGATATTTTCGCCTTTCTCTTTCAGCTGTTCTTCGTCGGGGGTTGCACAGCAAGAGAAACAGAGACAGAGGCAGGCCAGACAGAGAGAGGGAGTGAGAGGGCACCTAAACTTAGCCAACTCTTTTTCTATACGTTTTCCATTTTCCCCCTTTTACAGCCTCACATTCGGTGAAATTCCTTTTTTGTTGCAAAAGGATTTGTCTGCAGCAAAAAATAAAAAATCAAAAAAAAAAAAAAACAGGAGAGAAGAAAGGAGAAGGCGAAAGGGAGAGTGAGAAATATGGGTGCGTAGAAGGGAAAACTTTGCTCACGCACAGCTGTTTTATAAAATTAATTTTCCCATTGCGGATTAACAATTTCCACTCTTTTCCATGCCACCTTTCTTTTATACTTTTCCCCTGTTACTCATATATTTCTCTCTATATATATATATATATATGTATAGGCTTAGAGAGGGATGGAGCGAGGTGCAGGATTTTGTGCATAATATTCAATTTGTTAATGCAACCGCTGATGTTGCAGTTAAGAGCGCCATATATCCGTGTACATATGGGCTTATATCCTTAGCCAGCCTCGGGCAAGGAGTTAAAAGTCACTCAGTCACTTGTTTCATACAAAAATAAAGAGCCTTAAACTGAAATTAGCTTATTTTTGGCAGAAAATAAATATTTTTTTAATTTTGGAAAGCAAACAAATATTTTAGAAAATTTTCAGCCTTTCTTTTAATTCTCAAAATATTGTAAAAATATTTTACAGATACCAAAAATATTTTAAATATTGTAAAGATACCAAAAAAATATATATGAAATGTAAAAAAAAGATTTTAAATCCCTTAAAAATATTTCGAATTAAATTTGAAAAATTTCTTCAACTTTTTATGAAATTTAAAAAAAAGATTTAAGTCCCTTAAAAATATTTCAAATTAAATTGCAATAATTTTCTTAACTTTCCCTTACTTCAAATAATTTCCAAAAATTCAATTTTCAAAGTTAATAGCCATAAAAGTGTGCGAAAACCCCGGAAAAGCTTGGAATTTCCCACCTAAAATTGCCTGGGCAATTTCCCTCAAGTGTGTTTGCTCTCTAGTCAAGTGTCTATCGCTGCTCTCACTTACTTAATGTTTTCCCAGCTCGTCCTCCTCGTCCTGTTTGTTTATTTTCCTCCGTTGGCGGAGGTGGAGTGGGCGTGAAAGTGGGCGTGTGCCGATGGCCGGCGGCTGCAATTTTCCCACATCAATTAGTTTGCCGGGCCGAGCAATGAATAAATTATGCGAGGGTTGCTACGTACAGGATATAGGCAGGATATATATATATATAGAACGAGGACGACGACAAGTGCAAAAAGTCACGCGCCTGCAAAGGGCGAGAGAGGAAAAGTTACATCAACAGCCGGCGGCGGCCAAAAAATTGACTCGATTATATTGTCACACAGAATCACGCCCTTCCCAAGCCACCCACTCGTCCTTCTCCGACTCCTTCTCCCTCTCCCTCTCCTTCCCTCAGCTTTTTTTTTTGGGAAAACGCATCCCTTTTCGAATTGAAGACGAGAGGACAACAATAAACAGGCCATAAAGCGGCACACTCGAGCGCAAGGAATTCACTTAGCCTTGTTTGTTATGCTTAAGGGGCTGCAAACAATCCGCTAAGTGCCAGTTCAGTCGCCTTGGCTTTATATTTATTAGTTGGCTATTTTATTAGACAATTTTATGATAATTTTTTTAATAAGTTTAAATTTTAAATTGTTTTAGTACCAATTTTACAGTTCATTTTTTAGCCTTAGGTTTGCTATTTTATTAGAAAATTTAAGGGTTAATTTTTAACACTAAGTTTAAATTTTTGATGGTTTTATAAGCAGTTAGTTTATATTTTTGATTGTTTTAATAACCAATTTGACAGTTAATTTTTTAGCTTTAGGTTAAAATTTTTATAAATTTGTTAGGGAGTCATAGCAGTTTTTTTAAGTTTTTATTATAACTCTAGATCAGACCAGTTTTATATGAATTACATTTTTTTGTATTTTTTTTTTTAATTTATATATCGTTTAGGTTGTTATACATTTTTTATAAAGTAATTTAGTGCTAGAATTCACAATATAACCATACAAAATAACCTTTTTTCAAGGTCTTTAATTTCAATACTTTGAAATTCTGGCAACTCTGGCCAAGGTAAAATAACCAAGCATTGCTTTGAATTTATTTTTATAGAGAAATATAAGTTTGTAAAATTTCTTTCAAAAAATTAACTTTTCTTTCAATATAAATTATCACGAAAATATATTATTTGGCACTACCGTTTTGTAAAATTTCTTGCAAAAAATTTAACTTTTCTTTCAATATAAAATACTAAGAAAATATATTTCTTGGCACTACAAAGACTAAAAAAATTGTTCTTTCAAAGGTTTTAAATTGAAAGATTACATTATATTAATTTTGAATATTTAAATTTATATTTTCCCCTTGTTTTTCAAGTCTTTCCATTTGAATACTCTTAAACTCTGGCAACGCCAAAGCAAATGAAAGCCGTGGCAAAGCCGTAGAGCCGAGCAGAAACCCCAAAAAAAAAAAAACCGAAGTCGAATCAAAAACCGAAACCCAAACGAACACCGATTGCATGGCAAATGTTATTTCAGTGATTTGTTGCTTTCGGGGTTGCTGTTGGTGTTGCTTGCTAATGGCTTGTGCTTTGGTAAACAGCTGAATTTATTACCGAGCCAGCCACCACCCACACCCGCACCCACTCTGCCCCAAAGGCTCGTGCCCCTTTTCGAAGTTAACACTTGCCACGCGGCTGCGGCTGCGGCCACTCGAGCATTTCATTGCCGTTTTCTGGGTGGAAAACCTTTCTGGAAATGTTTGCGGGGGACGAATACCCTCGAGAGAGAGAAAAAAAAGAGAGCATTAAACAAGGCGTATCAAATTTCATTATTTGTCAGCACAAGCAGCCACCCCCTTTTTTTTTGGGAAATTCAATTTCAATTTTCAATTCAATTTTGAATTCGTAAATCTCCTTTTGTGATTTGACTTTCGCCTTGATTCGCTTTACTTTGATTCCGTTTAATGAACTGCTCGCAAATTGCATAATAATATTGATAACGCACTTTTTTCTCTGATATTTGTATATTTTTTTGCAAATTTTAACAGAAATTTTTAGACAACATTTGGCAAATATTTAAGCGATTTTTCCTTTTCGTGTGCTTCTAATGAACTTCAAAGGAAATGAGGGGCTTGTGGGTGTGGGAAAAACTTCAAAGCATTTCGATTTGTTCCTTTTTTTGTTACCGTCTGCGATTTTACCTACCTTATTTTCAAAATTTCCACCGCACAGGAGGCAGCTTTTGAAAATTTGTAGACATGATCTGCTTGAATAGCCACACAATTTGTGGCAACGAAATGGAGGTTAGATTCGCTCGATTGATTGGATGATGAAGGCGACGGGGTTCTGATTGATTTCATTTGTTTCTTTTTTTTTTTTTTTGTTGGGTTTAAAAGTAGGTCTTGTAGCTGGTTTTTTTGTACATACTAAATTAAATTGTTTGGGACTCTTTTGATTGATTTAAACTCAAGTCTTAGGGGTAGCTGGGAGCCTGACGGAAGTAACTTATAAAAACTGAGTCAAAATTTACTGGGAAGGCAGGAAGATATTAATGCAAATTTTGTTTTTCCCTTTATAAATTTCATTAAATTATAAAATATAAAATGAAGTAAAGCTTTTGCCTTGATAAATGAAATGAAATTATAAAATAAAAAATGAAATATAGCTCTTAGCTTTCTTGACATCCCAAAGTAATATCAAGTGATACCTTAGTTCACTATTTTTTCCCCAACGAGTTGTAGGTTTGGTTTTTAGGGTTCAAAATTAAATTATCATACAAAAAATATTCTAAAAATTCAAATTATAAAAATTTGATACCTAGAATAAGAAAAATTTTCCTTGACTAACGCCTAAGCTCATTTTTTTTGTTCCTTGATGATGTATATTTATTTTTTTTATTTATTTCATTTTATTCCTAGTGCGACAAGTTTGAAACTTATATTTATTACACTAGTCACGAAGTTATAAAATTCTTATAGATTTTGTTTTCAAGGGTCTAAAAAAAATTACCATCTATCTAAATTGATTTTTTATATAAAAAATCTTCTAAAAAAACATATTGTAAATATTTGCTGCCTAGAAAAAGGTAAATTTTCCTTGACTGACTCCTAAGCTCACTCTTTCTTTAACCGACGTTGTGTAGGTTTTGTTTTTGAGGGTTTAAATTTAAATATCATATTAAAAATTCTTCTACAAAATTATCTTTTAAATATTTTCTACCTAGAATTAAGGAAATTATCCTTGACTGACTCCTTAGCTCATTGTGCATTTCCCTGACGAGGTGTAGATTTTTTTTTTGGGTTTAAATCATATAAAATAATTTAAATTAATTTAAAATAAAAATATTCAAGGCTTAGAGAAAGGCAAATTTTCCTTGACTGACTCCTTACATCACCCTGCTTTTCTCCAAATCTGTGTAAATTTTGCTTTTATATTTTTTAACGCATTTTAAACCTAAAATATCATATATTAAGATAAAGTTTAAGCTGTATTTAAGCCTAAATTTAATTTAAATTTAAGCCTAAATTTAATTAACCCAAAAAGTTCCCCAAACTAACCCACTCTCTCTTCTCTCTCTCTTCCGCCCCCCCTTTCCCAGGTGTGGTTCAAGAACCGTCGCGCCAAGTGCCGGCAGCAGCTGCAGCAGCAGCAGCAGTCCAACAGCCTGAGCAGCTCCAAGAACGCCAGCGGATCCAGCGGCGGCGGCGGCAGCTGCAGTAGTTCATCCAACAGCCGCAACGGCAGCAACAACAACAACAACGGCTCACAGAGCGGATCCGGAAACAGCAAGTCGGGCCAGAAGCAGAGCCACGCCCAGTCACAGTCCAGCCAGGGCCAGGGCGGCAGCGGGGGCGTGGGCGCGGGCGGATCCTCCAGCGGCAGCAGCAACACGGCGGCGGCGGCAGCGGCGGCCAATGCAGCGGCAGCAGCAGCAGCCACTCAATCGCTCAAATCGCATCACAACTCATTCCTGAGCGCCGCGGCAGCAGCGGCGGCCAACAGCAGCGGGAATGGAGGTGGCGGAGGAGGAGGCGGTGGCGGTGGCGGCAACAACGGTGGATCCACGCCCAACAGCAGCAGCAGCAGCAGCGGCGGCGGCGGTGGTGGAGCAGGAAGTCACCTCTCAGCGGCAGCGGCGGCGGCGGCCCTCAATGTGACGGCGGCGCATCAGAACTCCTCGCCACTGCTGCCCACGCCGGCCACGTCAGTGAGTCCGGTGAGCATTGTCTGCAAGAAGGAGCATCTCTCCGGCGGCTACGGCGGCGGCGGCGGTGGCGGCTCGGGCGTTGGCAGCTCCGGATCCTCGGGCGTCGGCGTGGGTGGCCTCAATTTGGGCGGCGTTGGTGTGGGCGTTGGTGTAGGCGTTGGTGTGGGCGTCTCCCAGGATCTACTGCGTTCGCCCTACGATCAGCTGAAAGATGCCGGCGGCGATATTGGTGCTGGGTCAGTGCATCATCATCACAGCATCTACGGCTCGGCGGCGGGCGGCAGCAATCCGCGACTGCTCCAGCCCGGCGGCAATATTACGCCCATGGATAGTAGCAGTAGCATTACGACCCCATCGCCACCGATTACCCCCATGTCGCCACAATCGGCGGCCGCAGCGGCGCATGCCGCCCAATCGGCCCAGTCCGCCCACCATTCGGCCGCCCATTCGGCGGCGTACATGTCCAATCACGATTCGTACAACTTCTGGCACAACCAGTACCAGCAGTATCCCAACAACTATGCCCAGGCGCCCAGCTACTACTCGCAAATGGAGTACTTTAGCAACCAGAATCAGGTCAACTACAACATGGGCCACTCGGGCTATACGGCCTCCAACTTTGGCCTATCGCCGTCGCCGTCCTTCACCGGCACCGTATCCGCGCAGGCCTTCTCCCAGAACAGCCTCGACTACATGTCGCCGCAGGATAAGTACGCGAATATGGTGTAGAATCTACTTTTGCAGTACTGCGGCGGCAGCACCACCAATACCAATACCAATTCGGGGGGCAGCGGGGGCGACAGTTCGCCGGTGCTGCTTGATCATCATCATCAGCAACAGCAACAGCATCTACAGCAGCAGCAGCATCAGCAGCAGCATCAGCAGCATCTACAGCAGGAGCAGCAGCATCTGCAGCAGCAGTTGCAGTTACAGCAGGATCACCATCAGCAGCTGGATCATAATTTTGGCTAGATATTAAGCCTAGGCTAATCCTGCCATACATATCCAGATCCCAAGCCAGGATACCCCCCGAATCAGATCGAGATATATATATATATACACAGAGACAGCCCTGGTTTTCACTCTGCGATTTTATAAGGTGGCACAAGGACCTCTTTTCTAAGCATAAATATCTTTAAAAAAAAACCCTTTTTCAAAGCATATATCCTTTGAAAACCCTATGTGTTCCCTTTACTTTCTAGTTTTTCTTGATTTATAACTTATCCCAAACAAAAAGAGAATCAAAAAGGACATTGAATTGTGTAAAAAAATGTGAAAAACCTAGAGCATAAGTCACCAGGAATGGAATCCTTAGAAAAACCAGGGCTGCTAGTTTTATTTCCCTTTTTTTTTTTTTTGTATTTTGTATTTTGTAGTTAACAAGAATATCTTTTTTTTTCATACACCTAAAAAAATATATATATATATATACATATATAAATAAAGTTAGTAAAGCATGTATAAAAAAAAAACCAGAGCAAGAATCGAACTAAAAAGTTGGGAAAAAACTTGAACTTGAAGGTTAAAATCGATGACTAAACATAGGTATTATAGAGATCTAGCTTAAGCCGCCAGGATCAACGAAGTAAATGAGTGATAAAACGATATAAAAAAAAAACAAAACAAAGGACAAACAAGACAAAACAAGAAAAGACACGTTTGTTTTTGTTAAAAAATAAAATCCTTTAAAGAGAAAGGATTAAATGCATAAATAAATGCATAAATTAAGTAAGAAAAAGAGACGGTTTTGGGAAGAGGGAGAAATTTTTAAATGCAATATGTAGACCATGCCATGGTACACGGGGGATCGGGGTATATATATATGGGGATATATACACAGGGGTTTAGAGACCCAAGGAAAATCACCAGAGGGTTAAAACAGAGCTGCACCAAAGCAACGGGGTTAAAGCCAGCTCTCAGCATATCATAAAAGCTAAAAACTTAATTCCAATTTCCAAGTTCTTAAAACCAAACTAAAAGCTTAAAACAAAAAACATAACATTACAAGACAAAAAAAAAACGAAGGAAAATCCAGAAAAAAAAAACAAGTTTCAAGTTCAAATCATCATTTTGTCGTCTTAAAAAACAAGAATATTTATACATAACATAAAAAAGAAATATATATATATATATATAAAGAGAAAATCAACCCAAATCAGCTAAAACGAATTAACATTTCAGACTTTAAAAGCATATAATGGAGGAGGGGGCAGAGGGAAAGTCGAGGAAGGATTTAGCATTTAAGCGAAACTCGAAATTATAAACTTCACACTTGATCCAAGATATATATATATATATATATATATGTATAGGAAATTTTATTGCAAATAAAACCACACAAGCCACAATCCAAAAGCGAAATACAGCAAGATCATATTTATATATATATATTATATATATATAATAGTTTAAAAGTAATTTTTAAAAAATGTACAAAAATCGAAAAGCGAAAAAAACACATGGAAAATTCTTGGTAAATATATATATATATATATATAAACTACATACAACATATATCCCATATGTGTGAGTGTAAATGTCTTTCATAAAAAGTATGCTAAAAAAAAATATATATATATATATAAATAACGAACAATTTTTGTAATATTTAAAATCACAAAAAAGTAAAAAAAAAAAAACAGACAAAACACAGACAGACAGAGAAAAAAGAGGTTAGTTCAATGGCGAATTCTTCTGGCATTTTTTGTTTAGTTTTAATTTCAATTTAATTGTAATTTAAGCTTAACAATTTGTTTAAAAAACACTTCGCAACACACACACACACACTGACAACACACTCACAACACACACACACTCTCAACGCATGTAAGGAGAAAATTTAAGGAATATTTAGCATTTAATTCACTAAAATTAAGAGCATTTTTTTTTCGCGGGTTAAATATTAAGCGAAAGAAAATGGCAAAAACGCAAGAGAACGGTAGAACGATGGCATAAGGAGGGGTGGATAAACGTGGGAGGAGATAAACAAAATTAGTTATTAATATTTAAGAACGGATCTATATAGTGTATAGAGGCACGTACTCGTTCACACACACACACACACACACATGCCGCATATATGACTCTATATGTGTATGTATGCTCCCTATATATATATATACATATATATATATATTATATATAATTATATGCTAACGTTTAAGCAAACTGGTTAATTCTTTTTTTTTTTTTAATTATAAAACCGAAAGAAAAACTAAAATAATTGTAAAAAGTTCACAAAAATATGATCAGATGAATAATATATATAAAAAACAAAAAAAATATATATGTGCTGTGTTTTTATTCAAGATTTTGCAGGGAAGTATTGGGTTTGGTTTTGGAAATTGAAAGGTTTTCAGTTGGTTTCGGAGGTTTATTTATTTGGTAAGAAGAATTGTTTTAAATTCTTAGTTCATATTTTAAATTTGAGAGAATATACTTTACCATAAAAAATATGTATTTAAATTAGAAGAACCAATGGATAATATTCTATTCTAATTTATTTATATTATTTCTCTATTTTGTTGCTACTAAAATGGTTACATTTTTTCAAAAACTCCAAAGTTCCTAAAGTAGAGATGATAAAAATTCGATGGTTATCGATTTAAAATCGATTTTTGCATTAATTGTTTAGCTGTGTAAAGGAAAACATGCTATTGATCGATTTAAAATCGCTATTTACCTGGAAAATATATCAACATGTTTAATTTTCAGCGAGACTTGCTCCAAAATTGAATTTCAGATCAATTTCTTTGCCAGAGCTGGAAAGGCATGCCTGTTAATCGATTTAAAATCGTTATTTGCTTACACAATATATCGAAAAGTTCGATTTTCTGCTAAATCTGCTCTAAATTTAACTTCAACTTCAAGTTTTTTGTCAGATATATTTTGAATCAATTTTATTTACATTAATTTACATTTTTACAGGCAAAATATATTGAATATGTTGATTTTAAATCAAAATTTGCTTTAAATTCAATTTAAATATATTTTAGAAAAAGAATCTATTAATTCTGGACAGATAATGTTTAATATATTTTTTTATATCACATTAAATATCTCTCTCCTTCTGAAAATAATTTAAAATCAAAATTTCGGCCGAGTTCTGAGGAAACGCAAGCTTATGATATTTTTTGCTTCCTCGCTCCTCTCACCTGGCCTGCACACCTGACTTGCAGAGGATGAATAACTACCTGGATTTTGTTTCCTTTCTCTCGTTTTTTTTTTGAGGAATTTTCGATTGGCAAACAAAACGGCCAGAACATTCCTGCGGCGGCCTATAATCGCACTCTGATTTTCGGTTTTCGGATTTTCGCTGTGCGTCCTCGTTCCCGAGTTTGTTTGCAGATTCATTGGCATCCGTGGGGCACGCGTCCGCCTTTTTTTTTGCCTTCTGGATATCATCAGGCTGTGGAGGTTTTTTCTCCTTATTATTATTTATTATTTATTTTTTTGCAGCGGCTTCTGAGGAAACTTGCTGTGATCCCAAAAGGGAGAGCTCTGCCCTGCTCTGGCCCCGTCAGCGCCTCAATAACAATGGTCGGGGCACTCCAGAAGCTCTGCCTCTTGCCATTCCCATTCCCATTTCAGTTTCTACTATTCCGGAGCAGGGCGAGGCAGCCATCATCATCATAAACCATTAATTCAGCTCATAAAACTTGCCACGCCCCTTTGACCAGGACTACCGAACTCGGCACTGCAAATATAGCTGAGACTCATGAAGTTAACAGAGTTCAGACGTATTTAAGGGAGTGCTTTTTTTAGTTGTAATAAAAATGAGGAATATATATAGCATTTGTACTTATATATTATTTTATAGAATCAATGAAACCCTTACATTAAATGTCAGATATGGTAGAGAATTCATTTTATTGATTTAAAATATATATTTAATTACAAAAAGGGTTGAAAATGTTTGATTTTCTTCAGATTAAATCTTAATTTTAAACTATAATATAATTATAATTATTAATATAATTATATAATTATTATTATTAATATAATAATATAATTCTAATATTAAAGATAAATAAAATATAGCATTTTTATGTATGCAAATATATATATATATAACCACTAAGACCTTTAATTTTTTAGGCATAGCTGGTTATGTAATTCATTCATAGAATAACTATTTAAAATTTAAATGTGCTTACAAAAAAATCTTAGGAAACCATCGATTTTCTTTAAATTTTAATATAATTTTGTACTTGTCATAAAAAAAAGTAATATATCTAGCATTTATATTATGATTTATTTATATAAAACAATATATATAGCATTTGTATCATTATATATAAATAAACCTTTAATTTCTTGGTCAGACAATTAAAGCTTAAAGCTTATGTAATAATATTTAATTTAAATAACAAGGCTAATAACAATTTAATATAAAAATGTAATGTAAAAATTATATGTAAAGATAATACTTATAATAATTTTAAATCACAATTTAATATATTGATTTTTATAAGTTTAGATAACATTTTAATATTATAATTTGATTGAGAGTTATTTAATATAAAATTGAATATAAAAATAAAACACTTAAAGCTAAATGTAATAATATTAAATTTCAAGAAAATAATATATAAATTATACATAATAAATAAATAAATAATAATCAAGATAAATTCTTGATAATACAATTTAAGGTAATTTAATATAACAAAATAAAAAAACATATTCAAAGCTAGAAAGTCCCAAAATACCGCTTGATTTTATGCCTTAACGTATATTAAACATTTGAAGTTAACAATCCGTAAACACAGATTAATTTTTAAAGCTACTCCACTCTATATTGCCCATATTTTTAGATCCTCAAGTGGCATGGCCGTATAAATAACCCCACTTACAGCCCACTCCTTATTATTTTCTATTAATTATGGTAATGAAAATGCTTGGGAAATTCATTTGCCATTTGCGGCTAATTGTCGCACCAGCCAGCAGCCACTAGCCAGCGGCACGTGCAGCGGCTCAATCAGATTTCGAATCCGGGAGTCAGCTATCTCTCAGATACATCGATTCCCAAACTTCTCAAATGGCCCCAGCTCGATCTTTTTTCTTTTTTGCGCTTGCCTCTCGCTTGTTATCTGGCGAAACACGCGACCTATTTCCATTTCCATTACCATTTTCCCTTAGCATTTTCCGGAGAGAACCCGAACCCGGACCCAGCCGTCGTCGTCGTCATCAATGGGCGCGTGTTGCTTATAGAATTACCAACTAATTCGGTATTTATGAGGCTTCGTCGAGTGCATTTTGCGGGTCTAGGAATCGCTTGGGCTTTCGCCTCTGCCAGAGCAGGTTGGGCTCCTGGGGGGGCAGCGGAAGCCAGCAAATTGAGATGCTACTACTACCCCCGGCAGCGGCGGCGGCGGCAAATTGTTTTTAATCTTCCGTTGCGCCTTTTACCGGCGCGTAACCCCAACCCCCCAAAAGAGGGGAAAATACGCAGAGCATCCGCTGATGGAATGAAAATACAAATGGGAAAAATTGGGCACTGGAAAAGCGCCAATGAAAAGGAAAATGAAAACGAATAAAATTAAATGAAAATGAAAATGGGAGCTCGCTCAGTCAGAGAGTTTTACCCAATTTTGCACACACATGCCGCTCATTATTTTCTGCACAACACATATCCCTCCTAGATACTTGGATAATGAGATACTTAGATACTGCTTTATTGAGATACTTATATACTGAGATACTGCATTACTGGTATACTTAGATACTGAGATACCTCGCCCGAAAAACTGCCAATTATTTCTAAAGATAAGTATCTGTGTATCTGACACTGCCACGAGTTGGCAAGGCAGTTTCCCAGATAAGATCTGGATACGGAACAAAGGCAGAAATGTGTTATGGGTTTATTATTTTACAAGGAGAATTCAGGCTTTAAAATTCGGGGAAAATTTTAATTTAAGCCATGAATTTAAAGCATAAAATTATAATAATTTTAATAAAATAACAACCTAAATACAAGCTAAAAACGTACATTTCTTTAAGATTTCGAGTTTTAAAAACCTTAATAATTAAAAAAGCTTAAAAAATAGTTGAATCTTTTTAAATCTATAAAATTTAAGTGAAAAATAGTTTCAGTTTGAAGCTAAAATAATTTAAAAAGCTGAAAAAAGAGTCTCAAAACTTTAAAATTAAAAGAAAAGATATATAAAATTTAAAAATAGCTTCAGCTTGAAGCTAAGAAATATATGAATAATTATAAATATATAAAAATATTTCTTCTTTCTCAAATAAAAATATATATTTTCAAAAATTTCTATATATTTCCCTTAAATATTTCTATGCCATTATAAAGGACCTTCAAACCGCAGACTTTTTGTGTTGTTATTTGGCCGCCTGTCGGCGTTTGATTTGACTGCAGGACACGTGACCTGTCCTGCTGTCCTGTTGTCCTGATCCCATGCCAAATCCATTGAATGAAGGAGACTGGGGCGAGCCTTGGGAGAGAATTGACTGAACCGATCCCGATGCCCATCGACGCCGAGGCGTTGTCCTGGCCGCCGCCCGTCAATGTTTTCATCTTTCACGCTGGGCGGCGGCGGCCTGGCTTGCCTTTTTTGCCATTTCATTTTATTTATCAACTTAATTTTTCGGCTTGGCTTCTCGGCTAATGGAGTGACAGAGGGAAAGGAGCCGGGTCCTGAGAACCAGCAGTCAATGTCCTGGCACTGAGAGAAATAACCGTGTGAGTTAACTAATTTATTTGGAAACTAGCCAAGAAATCTTTTCACTCTATTTTTAATGTGTAACCAAAAAAGTAAATATTAAACTTTTTGGTTACACATTTGGTACGTTATAAATATTTTTTAAGGTAGAAAATGCACATAAAATGTAATTTAAATATTGCAGAGACTTTCTGGAGATTATTTTTTTGGTTTAAAAAATATTTATAGTTTCCAGAAATTTATTTAATATTTATAAGTCCCAATTAGAGAGTCTGCAAAATAATAAAAACAAAGTAAACCCTTAAATGTATTGATTTTTTATATTAAATAAATGTTTCAATACATTTTTTCAGCATTAAAATAAAAAAAAAACCCTATTAAACATAAATTTATTCTATTCTGCTTTTAATCTCTATTCTGTTACCTTTTTAATACATTTTTTTGCCAGTGCAGCCACCCCGTTTCACTCGCAACTGCACTTGCCCGATAATGTGCGGCGTGTGTGTTTATTTTGATTCTTATCCCGTGACTCCCCCCTCCGGGCGGAACTCGTCGTGGAACTCCCGGGAAAACCCCGGCTCCGGAGGCAGGAAAAACCCCCGCTGAAAAGAGTCCTGCCCCTCGGCAGCAGGTTGAACACAAACACGGCTTCCGTCTTTGAAGTGCCCACCGATCGGCGGGCAGAAACTATGCTAATTAGTCAAAAATTTCAAGGGGGAAATCCTCCACTTGGCACTTTTCGTCCATGACTGACACAACACTGATTAATTGAGCTGGAAACAATAAGCGGTAGATGGAAAATTTCGCCAATATATACATATATATGAAATCGGTGGACAAAAAGCACAATTAAGCTGCTAATTAATATGCGCCCAGTGGTTCGCTTTTAACGTTTTGTTGTTAACGGATCGAGGGCCCTGATCGAAGCCTGACAAATTGGCCAACAACGAGTGAGAATTATAGAAAGCCGAGGAGGCAAAGGCATTTCTCTAGCATTTCGAATATTTCAAGGCAATGATTAAATGCTGGCCAAGAATTTTAGCAAAAGAATACAGCACCAAGTCCCAGGGTTTTCACTTAGAAATCTTACCAATCTTAAGTCGGTATCGGTCTGGGGTTAAGACAAAGGTCTTTTCGAGGCTTTTATATTTTATTTAAATAAAGTATATTCTAAATCAAATATATAGATATATAAAATAAATAATAAACCTAGAAACTAAGAGTGTAAAAGAGTGACTTCATATGTTAGTCATATATTTGTTGAATTAATTCTTACTTAGTTAAGTTAGCTGCTAAAATGAAGGTTTTAAATATTGTATTTAAAAATAATATATTAATTATATTTATATACACTAAATTTTAACTATAAATATGATTATGTCAAAAGAAGTCCCAAAATATATCTCTCAAATTTACCTTTAAAAGTTATCATATTATTTTGTATATTA
Source organism: Drosophila seguyi (assembly GCA_008042675.1). Classification (NCBI taxonomy): domain Eukaryota; kingdom Metazoa; phylum Arthropoda; class Insecta; order Diptera; family Drosophilidae; genus Drosophila; species Drosophila seguyi. The sequence continues at coordinate 99,765 of VNJU01003290.1, forward strand.
TTCATAATAATTATAATTATAATCATTATAAGTATAATACAGGAAATTAAAATATTATATATAGATTTAAATTTGTTAAATAAATAAATAAAATAAAATATTATATATAAATGTGCATAAATAATTACTATATATTTTTTTTAATTCTACGTTTTCAGCTTAAATAAATACAAATAATTTAATACAAATCATTTAATTTTATTCAGAAAACTATATTTTGATACTTTTATTTTGGAAAAATCGAGTTTCTTAATAAATATTTTAAGAAATTGATTGGTTTAATATATTTTAAGTATTTTTTGTACAAAAATAAGGATCTTGGAAGACGATTATCTTATTAATTAGTTAAGAATATAATTCTTTGAGAGAAAAACCACAAAAATATAAGATAAGTCCATAGTAGGATTAAGAGATTTATTTAAAATTAACTTTTAATACAGCCTTAAAGTAATGATATTTATAATATTTATTTTTCTTGAATTGTAATTATATTTCTAAGCTTAATAAATAAATTCCCACCGATTTTCAATAAATAATATAGTCTTTTTTTTTGGAACTCGTCTTAACATAAATCTGAAACCTGTGAATCTGAATAATAATAATAATAATTCCACCGAGATTTTCTACGACTCTTCGTTGGCTCTCCGCTGATGGAAGCCCATCGGTGACTGGACAATGGGTTAAGCCTAATTTGATTAATTAATATAAGAAATGTGTGTTTTGAGAAGAGAGAGAGAGGGAAAAAAAGGCAGCTAAATAGCTGTGCGAGACTTGGAAATTCGGTGGCTGCATTCAGACATTGTCCCCACACTATATATGTATATATATATATACACACATCCATACACGATCGATCGGTGGGGGATTTGTTTGGCTCGGAATGTGCTACTTGTGTTGAAAAATGGCCCCACAACAAAAGATGGAACTCGAAAACCGACAATATTACACACACCAGATATGCATAATATACACACGCTCGCATCTGCGATTTAAGTTGAATTATTTATGCGATTTTATGTTATTTTTACAGCAAAAGCGAAACAGCAAAAGCAGCCCGAATTTATTATTGTTTTTAAAATACAATATTTAAATGACTCGCCGTTGCCAGGCGATAAATAATGCAGTTCTCCCTGCCCCAGCCCCTGTCCCTGCCCCTGTCCTCGTCCTCTGAGCTCATCTGAACTGATCTGACACTGTCATTGCATAAATTTCGGTTTTTTACATTTCCACCATATAAATACACTTACTTACAGCCGACAACAAAGGCACAGCCAGGCGAGGCGAGGCGAGGCGAGTCCCGGCCAGCTGACAAGAAGAGTTCGTTAAGGGAAGAGGCCGCCAAATAAATATATATATATATATCTGTATATATATGTGTATGTGTATGGACTTGGACAGGGACATGGCCAGGAATACTCCTTTTGAAGGCATTCAAAACAGAGAGGCAGAGGTGGCTCCTCGAAACCTTAAAATTCCAGCCATATGGAGGTGTTCTCATCAGCAACTACTTCCATTTGAAGCCTGCAAACTCGCTGAGTAATGTCTTTTAGGACAAGAATGCATTTTATTATTAAAAATATATCTTGTTAATTATGTAGTAATATATAAGTCAAGTTCTTCTGCTATTTATAAATATATCTATATATTAAGAACTATTTTATAAGCTCCCTTTTATTATTTAAGTTCACATTCAATAGTTCGATTTTGTCTCTCTAATCAAAATAATAATTTGGCATGCGTAAGACATAATAAAATTTTTTTCTGATTAAATTTACACTATTGAAATAATTTTAAATAATAAACATATTGTATGTACTTTGAATTAATATAAATATAAACATTTAAGTCTAAGGAAATACTGTAATTAATTAAAAACAAAAAATAATATTAAATAAGTATATATTTCCAAAATAAGGAAAAGAAATTTGTATTAAAACTAAATCATATTTAAATATTAAAAGCTACAAATAAATATTTAACAAGAAAATATAATTTTTTTTATTATTATACCTACAGCAAATAAACATACATCTTTAAAAAAAACATATAAAAGAAGCAACCCGAAGTTTCTAAAACCTTTGCACTTGCATCACGAAAATCGATCATAACTTAGCCAAAAATGCATTAATTTCAACTCGGAAAACGGTTTTGTGTTAGTTTTAACAAGGTTAATAAATCTGCATACTGCATTAGAAATTTTTAAAAATTTAATATTTTTGTCAATTTTTGACAATTTTAATGATGTAACCCCTTAAAAAATTTTCAAAAAAATTTAAAATTTTATTTTTATCCCAGACATAGCCAGATCGACTCGCCTATTGATGCTGATCAAGAATATATATGGTTTGTGGGGTCGGAAATGACTCCTTTAGAGCGTGGCTAACTTTTAAGTAAAATAATGGTACCCTGTAAGGGTGTACAGACGCCTTAAAAAGGACAATTTCCTTGAACAAGAATATCTATTATTATAATATAATTCTAATTTAAAAATCATAAATACAATTAAAATAGGTACAAATTGAAAGTCAAAATGTGGTTAAATGTATTAAAATATTATTATTGATATTTATTTTTTATAAATTGAAATAGAAAAAAAGGTTTATTAAAACTCTAAAAAACGCAACTGTTCTCTTTTAGTGCAGCATTAAAATATACAAAAACACAAATAATGTTTAAGGAACTTATAGGAAATTGAAATACAAAAAAAATTAATTTACTTAAAGTGAATTTAAATTATTAAAGAAAGCATTCTTGAACAACATAATCAGCCTAGAACGAAAACCTCGAAAACTCTTCCCCTTGGTAAAGTGTTCCCTTTGAATGCCTTCCACAAACATACGCAACCGGGCAAAGGCGAACGCCATCCACTTGCGTTCCTCTCATCCACTGCCTATTGCCATCTCGCTCGGCCGTAAAAGGCGTTCACAATGTCGCCAACGCCAGCGGCGACGCCGACGCAGCCAACGCTGCCTTAACGTTAAATTGTCGCCATTGCAGTGGTTGATGTGCGAGCGAGACGAGCATATAGCACTGTATCACATACCAGACTATGCGCAGGTGTGTGTGTGTGTGTGCTTGTCTCTTTTTGTTGCATGTGTTTGTTTGCCTTTGCGTTTGCGTTGCTTACATTAATGTTTCGTTGAATCCCCTTGCCCGCCCATCGCCCCCCGCGCCACCCACTCGCGCACACCCTCTGCCTTCGTTTTTCCGTTCTCCTCCAGCCCCCCTCAGGAACCATGCTCCTTCCGCCTTTTTTGTGGATCCGAAAAGCCACCGTCAACAACATTTTTCGCCTCTCGCACTTCAAAGTCAGAATTCCTCCTTTCCGCCTTCAACGTTTACTTCCCTCAGCTCTGCTCTCCCCTTCCTTCCTGCCACTGCATTCCCCCCATCCGTGTTTTACCGTTGTTTTTGGGGTTGCATGGGGGAACGAGCATTTTTCTTTCTTTCTTTTTTTTTTTATTTTTCTCCGCCTTTTGTCGCTTTGTGGGCGGGGGGTTTGATTTTATGCTCGGCTGTTTTTCCCTCTTTTCCAAGCATTTTTCTTACGCTCCGTGATATGTAGTATGTTTTTTCCTTCTTCATTTGCTGGCAAAAATTTTTCTTTTCATTTGGCGAAACAGGCAACGCCAATCAAGCCACCCCCCTTCATCCCCTCTTGTGCGCCGACAGCCGTTCAACCCCCTTTTTTCGGTACATAAGCCCCCCAATTTCCGTAGACCCCCAACTTTGTACCGTGCCCGTGTATAGGTAGCCCAAATATTGTATATAAAACTCGGTGCTTTTTCCAATCGGGAAGAACGGGGAAAGAGGAGGAGGGTATGGTTGTGGCAGGACAGCGTAGGGTTGGGCTGGGTTGAGTTCGCAGCGTGTAGGGGTTGGATTGGTGCGAGACCGAGTATAACGGCACCAGAGATAACGAACTAACTAACTAACGTTGAAATCAAAATCAAGCAGCCAGAAATGCTGCAAAGGGAGACTGTGACGGAGACGGAGACGGAGACGCAACGGATGTGGCAGGAAGGGGTGGACAGGGGCATAGGGGAATGGATGGAAGTGGAACAAAGTAGGGAGGGAATGCCCATCAGGAGGGATATGTGTGTAGGTATACACACGCACAGTTGCACGGAAAGAAAATGAGCAGGGAAATATTTCGATAACTATCGAGTTCTTCTTTCTGAATTCTAAATATTGTATTCTAAATAAGTGTATTCTTCTTCTCGAATTCTTCGGATTGAATTCTTATAGAATTATTTGTATTGAATTTGTACCGAATTCTTCTTCTTTCATTGAATATTCTTGTCGAATTCTTTTTATCGAATTCTTATAGAATTTTTTCTTATCGAATTCTTTTTGATACATTTTTCTTATTGAATTCTTCATATCGAATTCTTCTTATCGGATTTTTCTAATCGAACTTCTCTATTTTATTTTATTTTAAAATCCTATTTTGCATTCTATTAGAGTTCCTTTCCTTTTTCGAACTCTTCCTCTCGAATTCTTTTTCTCGCATTCTTCTTAAAGAATTTTCCCTCCTTATCTTCTTCTTCCTACATTAAGTCTTTCGAATTTTTCCTGTTTAACTTTCTTACACAAACTTCTTGAAGTCTTTCTTAAAAATTATTTTGTAAATTATTTATAATTAACATGTTTTCCCAAATTCTTTTTACTAAATTTTCAATCTTAAATACTTTTTATTTTTCGGACTTAAACTTTTCGGGAATTCTTTGCTTCTTTTTCTTTTTAAGAATTCTCTCTCTGAACTTTTTCTTCAGAATCCTTTCTCTCGAATTTTTATAAGCTTTCTTTTTAAATTTTTCTCACTAACTTCTCAAAATTTCTTTTTCGAAATCTCTTCCCAAAACTTTTCTTATTTTCTTCAAAAAAATCTCCTTTTCGATTTCCTCCTAATTTCCCTATTAAATTGACGAGTGTAATGTGTGGGCGTTAGGGGTTAAGGGTTCGCAGTTATGCATGTTTGCACATAAGAGGTGTTCTTCATCGGGACTCTCATCGATGTTGGACTATATATATGCCAAAATCCATCCCCTCCCACTGATGCCATTTGGCAACAAAATTTTTAGTTGACTTCAAACATTTTCTTGTAGCTTTTATTTCGTGTGTGTGTGTGTGTGTGTCCTGTTCCTGTTCCTGTTCCTGCCGGCCATCAGATTTCACTTTGTTTGTTTTGGATTAATTGAGGAAGTAAGGCAATTAGAGTAAAAATTGATGGGTTTTGGGATATTTGCTCCAAAATTGGTCAGTTTGTAGCCATCAGAATTAAGAGTTATTAACAGATTTACAGGGAAAAGAGTTTTAATTGAAATACAAAGCAGGTAAGTGGGAACTTTAAAGTTTATTAAATATATATAAATAATGTGGAAAATGCACTTTTAACTAGAGAGTATCTGGGTTTTATCATTATTTATAAGTTTCTTGTTGTAGCAAAAAGAAATTCTCTCAATATATTCCACAAAAAAACCAACTAAGCTCAACTCCAAATTAAAGTTCAAACTTAAAACTTAAATACAGCAGAATTATAAAACAAAAGTCAAGAGAAGCAGCACAAAAGCAAACAAGAGCCGCAAGAAAATAAAATCGAATGGAAAATGAGCAGATTTATGCTGTTATTGTTATTATTATTTGGTCTTATTATTATTATTCTGATTATTTTCCTTTGTTTATTGTTTTAATTTCGGTCTGGCTTTGTTGTCGCTTGCTGCTTTATGTTTCTCTGCTTTCTGCTTCTGCTTTTTGCTCTCGGGTAATTTGCTGATTAAAACAACACAAGGTAAGACACAACCTGTACTACACACCTGTGTGTGTGTGTGCGCTGCTACTTCCAAGCATTAAGCATTTTCAGTTTTCAATTCATTTGACTTTTCATTGCAAATGCCAGGGTATTATCCACACGCTTTTAAATTAATTAAATGCAGCAACATCGGGTCGCAGAGGGGCTGACGAGGCTGATGATGAGGCAGGTGAGGGAGGAGGGTGGCCATAAAAACGCTGCTGCACAGACCCGCCCAATCCCGCTGCCAAGTCCTCGGCGGTAGTCAAGCAGCAACATCATATATATATATATATATTTATATATATCCCATCTACATGTATCCCACGGCCCAACCCCCTTTTTAATAAGGGCGCAAAGTCAAAATGGAAAATTTTTAAAGCAGATGAAGAAAATTTATAATCATTTGGGTAAGGATTTAGCAGGGAAAAGGTATATATTATCTAAGAAATAAGTATAAATTAGAACAAGGACACTTTAATTCTTTTAAATCTATCATATTTTTAACCCTAAAGCATAAGATTTAAGTAGAAACCTATATATGTACTTATTAATCTCTTAAATCCATATTTTTTTTAATCCTTATTTAATTGTTATTAAAAAGGTTCCTAGAATTATCTTCTAGCTCAATTCAAAATATAATAATAATAATAATATAATATTATTTTATAAAATATATTATATTATACAAAATAATAATATTATTATACCTAATTCATTAAGAACTAAGTTTTCAAAGTTAATTTATAAGTATTTTGACTGAAAAAACTAGTAAAGTAACTGCAAAGACTTTTATACCAAGTCTCATCCCAAACTTGAGCATTATTTTAATTCTAATATCAAAATATTCAACACCCCACTTAACAACCATTTCAAAAAACAAATAATATTTCGTTTTTCTAATACCCAAAAAATAATCTAGTTGGCTTTTAAAAGAAATCCAAACGCTTTATTGCTGTGTAAATAAATGACGGTAATGACGTCGATAAATAGGCCTTCAGCGGACCTGAGCCATGGGCGGGCGCCCCCTTGAACCCTTTGCAAGCAACCCTCCCCCTGCCCTCCTCTCACCCGTTTCGTCCTTATGCTAATTGGCATATGCTCAATTAAGCACTGTGGCAACCAAAGCAACCGGCAAGCGGCAAGCGGCAACATCAACCAGCATAAACTACAAACAATTCCAGGGGGGAAAAGGCAGAGCTGGCAGGGGAAAAGCTTGGAAAAAAGCAAGAATTGCAGTGGCACTTATGCTGAAAATGCAGAAGAAAATAGATCCTAAGGAACCCACGTTCCTTGTAATCTCAACACAAGTCTTAGTCAAGTATTAATAAGTATTCAGAAAAGATGAAGATGAAATTGTGACTTTTTCATGGGAAAAGGTGCCACCAAAAGCATAATTACAAAGCTTTTACTTACTATATTAATATTATTTTAAAATTATTCTCAAATTATTTTATATATATTTTTTTATATTTATTTTTACTAAATTATTAAGATGCATCGACTTACTAGATAATTAATACTAGCTTAATATATTATTAAATCAATTAGTTACTTGAAAATATTACAAAAGTTTATAGCTTTACGAAAAATTTTAGCAATTTATTTGAGGGTTTATTTTTATAATAATATTTATTCGAAACACACAATAATTTCTGATAATTTTCTAAACGCTCAAGGCTTGTACTATATTTTTTTTTTCACATGACAACCTACGTTTTAATGGTTCCTGCCTAAAATTCTACCAATTTATTTAATAAATAAAATAAAATAAATTAAAATATATATAAATTAAACCATGAAACAAGCAAGTAAATTCTAGTTTTAGAAAAACATTATCCCCTCAACTAAGAGTTGTTTTTTTCCTGTTATTTTCAAAGGAATGAGGTAAGAAAGGCAGCGTAACGTCAGCTGGAAGGACGAAAAATTTTGCCGTGACAACTGCAACTACTGTTATAAAGGAGCCGGAAAATGCTGGAAAAATCAACAAAAGTGAGATTTTCACAATTGTAATAAAGCAGAGCCGCGTGTTTTAATACCAAAAAGAAGGAGAACAACAAAGGAAAATACTTGCGGGAAACTGGCAACTGCAACGTGCAACAACAACCTCACAACGTTGGTCACAGAAGCCAGATTTAATTTAAAAGGAATATAAAATATAATAAAAGCTGTCATGTTCCCAACAAACAGTGGAAAGTATGTCCAAATTATAAGAATAATTTAATTGTTATTCAGAAATTAACTATAATATAAAGGGAACCTTTAAAAGTTCTCAATCTAAGCAAAGTTAATCTTCAAGAATACAAATATTTATTTTAAGCCAAAATACGATTTTAATAATATTTAAACAGCTCCCCCAACAAAGTTAATATAATTAATGCTCTATAGAAAATTATGTTATTAACTAAATAAAATAACTTAAAATATTTCAAGTCCACCACCTGAATTATTAACTAATTGCTTAATATATAAAAATAATATTTCGAAACTCAGATGTAATAAAAGTTGAAAATTTAAAGAAGGTGTTTTGCGTAAGCAGCAGCTTTCCAGATGCAAATATTTACTACAATAAGAGAGGATCGTACTCAGTAAGTGCCTCTCTTATAAACGAATAAATATAATACAAAAATATTAGAATCAATAAAAATATAATAATATAAACGTAAAATGTACAGGTTAAAATAGGCAATCTGCAAGGCAGCTTTTTACCTTTTTTTTATTCACAAATTCGAAATTGCCAAGAGAGAAAAAAGGGTCAACAACGGCTGCTTTATAATTTCCCAAATGTAAAAACTAACACACACACGAGAGGATCCGTACTCTTTAAGCGGTTCTCTCGCTCTTAAGTCCCGAATTCCAATTTCCTAATTGTCCAATTTCCCACCCACACAAGAGAGGATCCCCACTCTTTACGCGGCTCTCTCGCTCTTTCGTACCACTGGCACGGGCGAGAGCTCAGAGAGCCAGAAACAGAGTCACAAGGAAAGGACAAGAAACGAAGCCAAAACTCCGCGCGCGAAAGCACAGAAAATCAAGGAAAACTGAATAGAGTACATATAGTTGTCTCACTCACCCTTACATGTGTTGTTGCTGCAGATCAGAACGTCGAATAAGAAGTTGAAAACGCACACAAAAAATGAAGAAAAACCTTGAAATTTGTTGAAGATGTTGCACTTTTCTCACTTGTAGCACTTGCACAACAAAAAAAACAACAAAATGCACTAGCCAAATTAAACACACTGTACTTGGCTTTGGTTTAGACACAGAACAAACAAAAGAAAAACCCACGAAAGCAGCCGGCTGGCGTTTTTTTATGTTTTAGGCCTTTTCCCCCGGACTTTTCACACTTTTTCACTTCACTGCGGGTGCGGAACAACTTCACGCACCTTTGGCCACTGCATTTTCCGCACTCGCGTAGGAAAAACTCCATTAGATTTGATTTTTCCCAGCCGCTGCATGGAGACCTTATTTCTGCGTCCGTTCCGTTCGAAAGCGCCAAAAATTGTGCTAAAATGACACCCACGAGCGAGGATCCTATTCTTTGCGTGGCTCTCTCGCTCTCTGGATCCGCTAGCCAAGTAACGGGACTTTCTATTTACGCTGAGAGTAACAGAATTTGGCTACAGTTTTACATTCACAGTTTTGCATTTTCCTTTGCATTTAACGATCGTTTCTATGGCAGCTATATTTATAATCATCCGATTTGCATAAAATTAAAACCAAAATTCTGAAATAATATATAATGGCTATATCCTTGAGCAGATAAAAATATGTTGAAAAATGGCGATATGAAAATGTTTTTTGAATAATTTTCTTGAACTTTCCTATGGCAGCTATATGATATAGTGGTCCAATTTTATTCAAATTAACACAGAAATTCTAGAATAATACCAAATGGCCATGTCTTAAATTTTATATAAATATATTGAAAATTGACTAAGTTATAAATTTTTTTCTAAAAATATTCCGATTGTTCCTCTGGCAGCTCATTTTAATAATTATATTATGTATAAATTATATATATATATAAAATAATATAAATAATATAATTTCATAAAATATACAAGCAATACTTAAGAAAGCAAAATGTAAATTAAAACAATTAAAAGCTGGCTTTAATAAATATATTAGAAGAATATTACTAAAAATGGTTTTAAAATATTATTTTATTGCTAATAATATTACCATTTGCTTAAAATATAAAAATAATTTTTTAGGAAGCAGAAATTTTTAATTTAAAAATCAAAAGGTAATAATTTTGTATTAGAAATAGAGTCTAAAATTATATTTAAAGTGAATTTAATACACTTAAAAGTTGTTAAAATAATATTTAAACAAGCAGACAAAATGGAATATAAACAATAAAATAACTTAATATGTAAACTACAAGCTTAATTGATTTAAGTACATATAATTACCAATAATTATAATTATATAATTAGCATATTAATTAGATAAAAAAAAAAAAGAGATTGCAGCTGCAACACAACTCAAGTCGGAACAATTGCAGGGACTCAGTTTTGCCGGCTGATTAGATCGGGGTAACTAATTCGAGAGCTCGTTTCCATATACAATTTGCCACAGAATATTTTCCATTTCCATTTGCTACGCAGCAGTGGCAGCCCCTCGGGGCAGGAGCTTCAAGATTGCGTTGCTAGGTGTTGGCATTAGCTCGCAGCTTCCCGGGCGAGGCAGCAGCAGCCTCAGTCATCATTTAGCCATAATCAAAGCAATCACCCGCACCCAGGGGCGGAGCTGGAGAAGGGGGAGGGTTGGGAGGGGGAAGGGAGGGAGGTACTTATCTGCCAGGCCAAGTCAAAATGTTAATGTTGTTAATGTTCCGCTCAGCGTTCACCGTTCAGCGTTCAAATTAGATGCATATGTCAACATTTTTTTCATTTTTCAGGGATTTTATATTTAACCAAATATGAAAGCGGGGTGGTTGGGGCAGTAGGATAATGCCTCATCCCAGAGGCTGGCATTATAATAGCAACAATAATAATAATAATAAAAATAATGGAGGCTAATTAATGACATTTTTCAGTAGGTTAGCAAAGGCATTTTGTCATTTGCTGTCTGCTAATTGAGTTGTTTGTTAAGCATCGCGTTTGCATTGATTAAACGTGCAAGTAGATTTATTTGATTATTATTTATTTATTAGTTGTTACAGTCACTTTGTGTGGCACTTAGTGTTAATTGATATATCAAGAAAAATAACAAACAGGTAAGTGTTAGGTATGCAAAAAGAGCGCACTACGAAAATAATATAATAATAAGATAAAATTATGGGGATCCTTGACTGGAAGCTGAAACAATTACATACTTTAAGACATATATTCCTTTATGCAGTTTAAATTGAAGCCAGAATATTAAAAATCAAAATTATATTCTTAAATATTTTTATTTAAAAAGAACCCCTTTTAGGGTATTATAATTTCAGTCAAAAGCTTAAAACTCAGTGAAGGAGTCATTTCCCACCCCATAAATCATATATATTCATGATCAGCATTAAAAGCCGCGTCGATCTAGCCATGTTTGGCAGAAAAAATTTTGTTATCGATTTTTTCGAAATTTTTTATTATTATTTTCATTAAAATATTCAAAAAATTGATAAAAATTTTATTTTTTTTTAGTTTTAAATTTCATATGCAAATTTTTAAAACTAATAAAAACTAGCACAGAGACGTTTACCAAATTAAAATTAATGCATTTTTGGCTGAGTTATGGGTTTTTGAAATTGGATATTTCCACTAAAATTATATCGATAAATATCGATTTAAAGTCTTCGATTTTAGAAACTTCTTAAAGGCAAATTATGGCCAAGAAGCGTATGATTGCCAAAAGTCATATATATTTTTATTCATCATTAAAAGCTTAATAAATTAATAAAAAAGAGACTACAAATTTCTGGAAAAACATTGTATTTAATTTTTCAAAACTTTTTAACGGGTTTATTATTAAAATTGTCAAAAACTCGAAAAAATTTTGAAAAATTACAAAAATTATGAATTCTTTAAATTTAATTTGTTTAATTTGTTTGTTTAATTTGTCAACCAAAAAAAACTAGTACAAGAAAGCTTTTCGATTTCAAATTAAATCATTTTTGGCTTAGTTATGAACGATTTTCAATATGCAATTGACAGCTGCAGGATTATATAAACTTTAGCTTGCTGAATTATTTATCATTCTTTCATGATTTTAGTAATTTAAAATCTCGGAATCACAGCATATTAACATGGTTTATATATTCTATTTATATTTAATAGTAAAAGCAAGAGGAATTTAGAAAATCAAGGAGGATTAATTAAAAAAAATAATGTATTTGTAAGTATTCTATGAATTAATTATCTACATTACCTGTACAGATCAGTAAAGAACTAATATAAAATTCATATATGAGAAATAATGTAATTATTGTATATTATAAAATTATTATATAAAACTCTCATACAAACAATAAAGTGAAATATTAGGTATTAAATACCCGCCTCGCATTCCATTATTTTTTCCTCCTCTCCTCTTTTTTTTATCAAAGCCAATCAACACCCGAGACAAAAGTTTGCCCCTTTGTTTGGCGATAGGTGATAGTTCCAATTTCAGAGTGATTCCCTGATCTCCTGATTGCCTGCTGCTGCTGCTGATGCTGCTGCTGATGCTGATGCTGCTGCTCCGTTGCAGCCTGAGGTTTCCAAAACTGTCAATCAGGGGATCGGCTTTCAGAAAAGTGCACTCAAGCCGGAGGACTTCGCTGTCCGCAGTCGGGACTCATCTGTCTGTCCCTCCCTTTCCCGATATTGTGGCATCCATTGTGTTGATGTTTTGTGTGCTGCCGATGGCGACACGATCGATATATATATTTATATACATATATATAGAGGTATGTATATGTATTGTCGGGATCATTTTTGGGTCCATTGTTTTGGCTGAAACTCAGGCATTTTGTATATACAGATATTTTTTTTGAAATAGCAATCTTTTGGGGCAGGGACAGGGGACAGTCCTTGCATTGACACTTCTCACTTGGGCGCGATAAGCGATCAGGGATCTGGGATCTGGGATCGGACTTCTATAGAGTCCCCGAAATGGAAGTCGCGCGAGTGTCAAAAACCATTTGAGGCCAAAATAGAGCAAACATTTCAATTAGGCAATATCTGGTAATTCAATATGTTTTTTGCCTTTTTTTGAGGGGTTTTGAAACTGGAGTGGAGTCTGGGGGAGTCAACAAATAATTAGAGGGTTAGGTTTTATTAATCTTTATAATTTAGATTTATTATTTGCATGCTCTTTTTATTTTATTGCATTTTATTAGCAGTTAGTGTCATGAAAATAGTTGAATAATAATTTTAAATAATCTAAAGAAATATTTGTAGGAGAAAAATCATGAGAATTATTTATAATAAATAGTAATTAAAGCGTGCATATATTAAATATTACAAAATTACTCATATATATAAAAAAAAAATAAAATATTAAAGTGTGCGTTTTTTAAACGCAGTTTTAGTAAGCAAATTTTAAAAACTAATTTAGCTTTAGAGCTAGTTCCAAGCTCGCTAGATTTTTTAGTAATATTTAATATAAACCTCCTCATTTTTGTTGTATATTTTATTTAAAAATTAAGTATTCTTGTCTATACTATGTTAATTTCCTAAACTATTGTAAAAATTGCTACCCTTCTGCAGTAACAGAAAAAAATATTTATACAATAAACAAGGCAAAATATAAATATAAACAATATTACTACACAACAATAAATTTAAAATAAATGCCAAAGTATACAATGAAAACAATTAACGTAAATATAATAAATAAATAAATATAAATTTAATATTTGCTTAAAAAAAAGAAAGCTGATTAAGAAGTCTATAAAAAGTAAGATCTTCCTTTTTTTAACCTTTTTCTTTAGATTTTGCTGTAAAATATCTTAAAGAAAAACCTTAAACATTTAAATGCTTAAATATAAATTAAATTCTTGTTAATTTCATCAACATATTCCCCTTTCTTTTAGGTGTCTACCTGGGCAGGATCCTTGATCCCCACGATCCCTCCCACTAAATGCCAGCGAAGGCGGCGGCGGAAACTAAGACTCCAATTAGCCGGGCTCTTCAGCTCTCCAGGCCCACCATTGCTCATTACATTGGAAATCTGATTCAGGAGGAGGCGGCGGAGGAGGAGGAGGAGTGGGTCTTCAGGGTCTTCTGGGGTTTCTGCGGGGGTGGGGATTCGTGAGGGGTTCCTGAGGGTCTTGAGAAATAAAGTGAAGCACTGGCTGTGGGGCCTTAACACTTGGCAGCTGGCCAGGAGAGCGGGGATCTGAGCACAGAGAGAGAAAATATATAGAATTAAATTATAAAATATAGATTTTGAAGGTTTTAAGTATAACATTTTATTAGTTTTTACCATATAAACTTTTCCAAATAGATTTTACTTAAGAAAATGAATTGTTTTTGTGCTGAATTTATTTTTATTTAATTATAAACAAAACCCCTCTTAAATTACAGTGCATCGCTGTGGACTGGGGATCTTATAATGTCGCTGTAACTATGCTCCAGGTGGCTAACAGGTGACCAGGCTGCACGCTGGTGGGGCGGGGGGGTAGAGGGGGCGCAGGGGGGATGAAAACGTCNCGTCAACATAAGCAGGCAAGGTATTATTTTTAAGCTCTTCCTTCATTGTCTGCCCGCCCAGACGATGACCAACAACATGGGGGCCACATAATTATAAGAATAAGAATAGGAAAAGCGAAAAGCGGAAGGTGGAAGGCGGAAAAGCGGGGGGGGAGGGAGAGGGAGTGGGAGGAGGGAGGACCAAGCGAAATAATAAGAAGAAGATGTTGACGTTGACGTTTGGATCGAACTAAATAAATGTATTTACTTGTACTTTGTGGCTCACAATATAAGAATAGCAAAGGGAGGCGTAACGAAAGGGGGTTCAAGGGGGGTTCCAGGGGGGTTCAAGGGGTTTCAAGGGGGATCCAAGGGGGTCCAAGGGAGATAAGGTACCCAGAGGGTGTGGCCCTCATCTTTCGCTGTAATTCAAAACCCTCTCTCGGACCCACAAGAAACTAAAAGAAGTAAATTAAAAGAACAGCTCTTAAGACATGGGCAACGAAAAGGGATGGCTAGATGAGGAAAGAAAGAGAGGACAGGAGGCTAAATACTTAGGGGGTTACAGGGGAACGTCCTTAAAATATATATTACAAATATATTATTGTAAATATAAAGGTTTTAAAAGCGTAATTTTAAAGGTAAAGCAAGCTGAACGTTAGAGAAACCTAAAAGCAATTGTAAAATCTTTTCTATTTTACTAATATATTTAGTTTTTAAAATTGTATGTTTATTTTTAAATTATTTTCTTAATGAAAAATATTTAAAGTGTTAGAAAAAAGTATATTTTAATTATTAAGTTAACTATTTATATAAGCTACAGCCTTAATTCTATCAATTTATGAATATTCCAAGACAAAATCTGACCCGCAGAATTATAAGCATTTTTAACATAATTTCTCTATTTAATTTTTATGCAATTATTTTCTTAATAGGAAATATTTAAAGTACAAGAAAACAACCTATTAAAATCATTAAGTAAATATTTATTTAGTTTAAGGTTTAATTCCTTACAATCCTTCCTTTTCTCATTCAAAACCCAAGTTGAGACTTCCAAGCATTTGTAGCCTCTCCTCCCTGGCTTCGATAGATTCTGCTATCGAATCTCAACTGTACCGATTACCCGCAATCGAAGTTGGCGAGGCACAAATGAAATGCCAAGAAATATGTCAATGAATTCCGAGTGCCCTGACAACCGAGCGATGGAAACCCAAGCCAAAGGGAAAGCCAGGCCTGCGACAGGGCGAGACAAAGCTACAAAGTCTCAGGGAAAGATAGAGAGAGAGAGAGACAGAGAGAGAGGCAGAGAGAGAGAGAGAGGTGGCCATGGACTTAGTGTGGTCCAGTCCCCAGATCCAAGTCTCCATTCCCAAGTCCGAACCTGGCGGGCCACTGGCCACAGGGAGCGCTGAATGCTTCGATGTTGAACGTGGGACGCCGTCACATTGATGGACTGAAAATGAGCACAGAAGCGGGGGTCTCTCCACAAGGGAGGGGGAGGGTTGGAGGTGGAAGGGGGATTTTCGGGGGGGGGGGG